>CM033475.1:235116520-235413182 GCA_019447015.1 Hymenochirus boettgeri
AATAATAGAAACCCGCAGAGCATTAGAGCTATATCGTAGAACCCGCAAAGCATTACAATCATAGAATCCGCAGAGTATTACTATCATAGAACCCGCACGCAGAACATTCCTATCATAGAACTTGCAGAGCATTACTATAATAGAACCGCAGAGCATTACTATCCATAGAACCTGCAGAGCATATACTATCATAGAGCCCGCAGAGTATTACTATCATAGAACCCAAAGAGTATTACTATCATAGAACCCGCAGAGCAT
This sequence comes from Hymenochirus boettgeri, assembly GCA_019447015.1. Classification (NCBI taxonomy): domain Eukaryota; kingdom Metazoa; phylum Chordata; class Amphibia; order Anura; family Pipidae; genus Hymenochirus; species Hymenochirus boettgeri. The sequence continues at coordinate 235,116,779 of CM033475.1, forward strand.
TACTATCATAGAACCCAAAGGATCACATATCATAGAACTCGCAGAGTATTACAGCATTATATCATAGAGCCCACAGAGCATTACTATCATAGAACCCGCAGAGCATTACTATCATGGAACCAGCACAGTATTACTATCATAGAACCGCAGAGTACTACTATCATAGAACCCGCAGAGTATTACAGCATTACTATCATAGAACCTGTAGAGCATACTTCATAGAACTGCAGAGCATTACTATCATAGAACCTGCAGAGCATTACTCATAAAAACCTGCAGAGCATTACTATCCACGAACCCAAAGAGTATTACTATCATAGATCCCGCAGAGTATCACTATCATAGAACCCGCATAGTATTACAGCACTACTATCATAGAATCCGCAGAGCATTACATCTTAGCGCCCACAGAGCATTACTATCATAAAACCACAGAGCATTACTATCATGGAACCAGCACAGTATTACATCATAGAACCCCAGAGTATTACAGCATTACTATCATAGAACCCGCAGAGCATTACTATCATAAAACCTGCAGAGCATTAATATCATAGAACCGCGAGCGAGAATTACTATCATAGAACCCTCAGAGCATTACTATCATAGAACCCTCAGGCATTACTTCATAGAACCCAAAGAGCATTACTATCATAGAACCCACAGAGCATTATTAATGTTAATCCCGCAGAGCATTACTATCATAGAACCGCCAGAGTATTACTATCATAGAACACGCAGAGCATTACTATCATTAAACCGCAGAGCATTACTATCATAGAACCCTCAGAGCATTACTATCATAGAACCCTCAGAGCATTACTATCATAGAACCCAAAGAGCATTACTATCATAGAACCCACAGAGCATTATTAATGTTAATCCGCAGAGCATTACTATCATAGAACCGCAGAGTATTAATATCATAGAACACGCAGAGCATTACTATCATTAAACCCGCAAAGCATTACTATCATAGGACCCTCAGAGCATTACTATCATAGAACCCAAAGAGCATTACTATCATAGAACGCAGAGCATTATTATTGTTAATCCCACAGAGCATTACTATTGAACCCAAAGAGTATCACTATCATAGAACACGCAGAGTTATACAGCATTACTATCATAGAGCCCAGAGAGCATTACTATCATAGAACCCGCAGAGCATTACTATCATGGAACCCGCCACAGAATTACTATCATAGAACCCGCAGAGTATTACTATCATAGAACCGCAGAGTATTACAGCATACTATCATAGAACCTGCAGAGCATTACTATCATAGAACCTGCAGAGCATTATCTATCAAAAAACCTGCAGAGCATTACTATCCACAAACCCAAACAGTATTACATCATAGATCCGCAGAGCATACTATCATAGAACCCGCAGGGTATCACTATCATAGAACCCGCATAGTATTACAGCACATACTATATAGCGCCCACAGAGCATTACTATCTAAAAAACCACAGAGCATTACTATCATGGAACCAGCACAGTATTACTATCATAGAACCCGCAGAGTATTACAGCATTACTATCATAGAACCCGCAGAGCATTACTATCATAAAACCTGCAGAGCATTAATATCATAGAACCTGCAGAACATTACTATCATAGAACCCTCAGAGCATTACTATCATAGAACCCTCAGAGCATTACTATCATAGAACCTCAGAGCATTACTATCATAGAACCCTCAGAGCATTACTATCATAGAACCTCAGAGCATACTATCATAGAACCCAATGAGCATTACTATCATAGTACCCGCAGAGCATTATTATTGTTAATCCCGCAGAGCATTACTATCATAGAACATGCAGAACATTGTTTCTGTATCCCGGAGACCGTATTTTATTACCTTCCAATGAACTAATGACTAATTCTCCAGGGGTTTGGAAATATTTTCCTTATTGAGATAGAAGAATATTAATAAAGTAAAGTCTGTGGAAATCTACAGAGCTTGACTGATCCTTTATGTTACTTGTCCAAACTTCACGACCGGATTTGCATCTCTTTATTCTGACCAGACAGAAGAATTAACATTACAGAAGGCAATGGCCTCATTGTGTAGATGTTCCTTTTATTATTTTTATTACTATTTTAAATTAATTTTTAAACTTTAAAACAAAGTTTTTTAAAGAACAACATATCTAGGTTTACATTATTCAAATGTATGTAAACTATAAAAAATGACTTTGCCTAAAGTTAAAGGATAAGTGCAATGTAAAAGCAATTTAATTTTAATCGGAAGCAGCAGCTTTTAAAAAAATCTGATCCCTTTTTTTTCTTAGGTCCCTCCTGAGCCTGATTCCTGATGTAAAGTTCCTGACATCTCGGACGTCACACAGGTCACTGCTTGGAGTCTTAAGAAGAGAAGATCCAAGAAGTCTCGGAGGGGCAGAGTACTTAGTGTTACAATGCAGATCCCAGATTTACATTAGGCAAGGTAGGCTCAGGGGGGACCTAGGAGGGAAAAAAATGGGGGGAACAGATTTTTTAAAGCTGCTGCTACAAATTAAACTTTACTTCTTTTTTACAGTGCACTTATCCTTTAATCTATGAATGATTCACAGAAAGCCAACCAAAATTCTAGTGTCATGCCCTTATCATCTCTCGGTGGACTACTGTAAACCCTCCTGTCTACCAAGCAACCGACTGGCACCCTTCAATCAATCCTTAACTCTGCTGCCAGGCTCATTCACCTCTTTCCCGCTCTCACACGCTGCCCCTTTCTGTCAATCTCTCCACTGGCTTCCCATCACCCAAAGGATCCAATTTAAGCTGCTAACCTTATCCTACAAGGCTTCTCAATACAGCCCCCCATACATCTCTGATCTGATAAACAGATACTTCCAAGGTGTACCCTCCACTCTGCTAATGATCTTCTCCTCTCAACCACTCTAATCACCACTTCCTATACAGGACTTTTCGTGCTGCCCCTCTGCTCTGGAAATCCCTTCCTCGCTTATACGTCACTGCCATCACTTCATATCTTCAAACGCACACCTCAAAACTCATTCTTCAGGCAAGGTTACAATCTGGACCTGGACACTTCTACCACTCTTACTGACCCATCACAGACCGACTAGTTATAATCCACTGACAGCTTAGTTACAGATACTGATCTGTCACCTTATGTCCATCCCCATCTCCTCTAGACTGTAAGGTTATAATCTGGACCTGGACACTCCTACCCTCTTAGACCCATCACAGACCGACTAGTTATAATCCACTGACAACTTAGTTACAGATAATGATCTGTCACCTTATGTCTCATCCCCATCTCCTTAGACTGTAAGGTTACAAATCTGGACCTGGACACTTCTACCCCTCTTACTGACCCATCACAGACCGACTAGTTATAATCCACTGACAGCTTAGTTACAGATACTGATCTGTCACTTATGTCTCATCCCCATCTCTCTAGACTGTATAGGTTACAATCTGGACCTGGACACTTCTACCCCTCTTAATGACCCATCACAGACCGACTAGTTATAATCCGCTGACAGCTTAGTTCACAGATACTGATCTGTCACCTTATGTCTCATCCCCATCTCCTCTAGACTGTAAGGTTACAATCTGGACCTGGACACTTCTACCCCTCTTACTGACCCATCACAGACCGACTAGTATAATCCACTGACAAATTAGTTACAGCTACTGATCTGTCACCTTATGTCTCATCCCCATCTCCTCTAGACTGTAAGGTTACAATCGGACCTGGACACTTCTACCCCTCTTACTGACCCATCACAGACCGACTATGTATAATCCACTGACAATTAGTTACAAGATACTGATCTGCTTCACCTTATGTTCATCCCCATCTCCTCTAGACTGTAAGGTAACAATCTGGACCTGGACATTTCTACCCCTCTTATGACCCATAACAGACCGACTAGTTATAACCCACTGACAACTTAGTTACAGATACTGATCTGCTTCACCTTATGTCTCCTCCCCATCTCCTTCAGACTATAAGGCTACATCTGGACCTGGACACTTCTACCCCCTCTACTGACCCATCACAGACCGACTAGTTATAATCCACTGACAACTTAGTACAGCTATGATCTGTCACCTTATGTCTCATCCCCATCTCCTCTAGACGTAAGGTTACAATCTGGACCTGGACACTTCTACCCCTCATACTGACCCATCACAGACCGACTAATTATAATCCACTGACAACTTAGTTACAGATACTGATCTGCTTCAACTGGTGTCATCCCCATCTCCTCTAGACTGTAAGGTTACAATCTGGACCTGGACACTTCTACCCCTCATACTGACCCATCACAGACCGACTAATTATAATCCACTGACAACTTAGTTACAGATACTGATCTGCTTCACCTTATGTCTCATCCCATCTCCTCTAGACTGTAAGCTCTTGGGCAGGGCCCTCATCCTATTGTACCACAGTAATGCTTGCAACTTACCACACTGAATGCTGCTTGCACACGCACTACCGTGTAGTAACATGTATGTTTTCCTCATGTATATTAATGCAACTGTTAAGCGCCACAGAGACAACACAAGATGTTGGCGCTATATAAATCTACAATAATAATAATAACATACTACAGGCTAAGCATCCCCTTCCCACTCTTAACCAACTCAACCAAGCATGCTCAATAATCACCATGAGTCAGCACTTGGAGAGGGCATGTCCACAATGCATTTGCTAAATACCAGATGTCACCCCTAATTGCAAATAGCAGAAGAGTTTATGGTAATAAGGCACTTGATTGACAGCTAAAATGTAAGATGCTTCTGATGATTATTAAAGGGCAGCTGTACTCACCTTGACCCCCATCCTCTTCTTCAGCCCTTTGAAGAAAAAAACAGGATGGGGGCCTAAACTTACCCTTAGCTTAGCTTCTAAATGCACTAACCTACTGAAGTTACGATTGCCCAGCATTTCAAATGGAGGGAGTGTCTGTGCAACCAATCAGATGTTAGCGCTGGCATTGTTCAGCCCAATCCATCACCTGGACTGATCATAGTGTGGATGCAGTGACAGACTGGGATTTTGGGGCCCACAAGGAAGTAAGTAAATGGCTGGGGGCCACCCATGAAGCATTATGGATCCCACTAATTTCTCACTGAATATAAAATTATTGGTATTTGGTAAGTTTGTGACCAAAATTGCAAAGTTACAGTAAAAAAATACAATTTATGGCACATGAATTTCCACATGGTGGATTGTTGTGTTCCTGCAAATCTGATGGTTCCCCTGATACACTTTACCCCCCTGTTATTTATCTAAATGAATGTACACAAGGCTCTGTACTGACACATATCAATAACCACTAACCAACATTCTACCTGGGGTAACATCCACACAGCCAACTCTGCAGTTAATTAACATTTAATTGGAGCAATTGTCCTCCCAGCTGTGTACATGGGACCAGAACACTGTGGGTTAAAGGGCCAGTAGCTTGTGTGTCCTTAAATCCAATTAGATTCCTACCAACAGCATGATGCAGTTACAATTCTACCGTGTAAAGGAAGGTTTCCATTATAAAACTTCATCCCCCTGCCTCAGTGTCTAGTATGGTGCCTCTTGGCTGGAGAGATAACAGCCATTAAATTAGTGCAGTGTGTAATGTAAATGACAAGTTTCTAGCTGAGCCAACAGAACCATATAAAATCATCATGGGTGTTAGAATAAATATCCTGCACTAACCCACCATAAGACCAGTCAGTGTTTCCATTGGAAGCATTATGCAGACTGCTTCGGTATCAGTGTAGCCAAACAGCACGTTTTAATGAGCTGGTACTTAGTCTTGTAGCATGAGGATGTCAATGACTGTATGATGAACAGTGGTTTGTTTAGGGGGGATTTCTGGTGTCTGGAATCCCCCCTTTCTGCTTGTTCAGTACAGTCTGATGTTCTACTTCTCCGATGCCCTTCCATAGACTGTTCTATACCTTGTTACATTAGTGGGTACACACGGTGCCAATCCTTCAAAGGTGACAGACACATTCTGCAAGAAGTCGGTGTTGGAAGCGTACTCAATTGACTGATACAGGGCCAATCCCTTTGGTCACATGAGGAATGTGTGTAACATCAGCAACGTATCAGCAAACTGTATCAACAAAGGGATCTCCACTGGGAAACCACCTTTTGGTATTGAGTTTTATTGAAGAACAGGAGGTAAAGGCGCTGTGTCTTACCTCCCGTTCTTCAATAAAATGTTGAGGAGCCGGGAACTCTGACAGGTCCCGACGGACCGTATGCTTTGCACATCGCATTTGTACATGTTGTCTGATGAAGGTGTCATACACCACACTAAACACATTTGTTACAATGGATGTCACGTGAACTCATTACTCTACTTTATATGTTACCCATTGGCTATGCACCCAGCGAGTACATATAATGACTGGTAAATTAGGAGTGCGGGGGTTGAACTATATCTACTGACTAATCGGTTCACTATCGGTTAGCGTGACTGAGCGGGACTTGTATTGCCACGACTGACAGTCCTTCCGGCCAACCTAGAGGAAGTGCTGAACGGTCGATCAGGGAAGACGGAAGGGTGTGGTACCAGCTTTAGTGTTTTCCACTCGGAATTAGCTCCACCCTAACCTCCTCCCTGTGGGGGTCCCGCAAGGCTCAGTAATTCGTCCTCTTCTTTTTCTTATGATACCTATGGCCTTAGACAACTCATTAGTACATTTGAATTCCATTATCCACTGTATGCTGATGATACCCAAATACACTGACACCCCAGGTCCCAGGGCCTTTATGTCCTCCCGCTTTCAAACTAAACATGGACAGGACTGAACTTGTCCTTTTCCCACCCTCACGATCTGTTCCCCTCCTAGTCTCACTATTAATATAACAACACATCCATATCCCCATCTCCTCATGTCCGCCTGCCTGGGAATAACGCTAGATTCCGATCTTTTTTTCAAAACTCATGTCAATTCGCTTGCCGACTCCTGTCGGCTCCAACTCAGAAAACATCTCCCGCGTTCGACCCTTCCTCTCAAAGGAGGCTACAAAAAATCCTAGTCCATGGCCCTAATCATATCCAGGCTAGACTACTACAACACACTCCTGTGTGGTACCAAACAAATGCTTGACACCGCTTTAATCCATCCTCAAACTCTGCTCCACAGCTCATTCATTTCTCTTTTGCTTCTCTAATGCCCCTCCTCTCTGTCAGTCACTCACTGGCTGCCCCACACGCAAAGGATCCAGTTCAAACTGCTAACATTTATCATAAAGCACTATCCAACACAGTCCTCCATATATCTCACCCTATCCTATAAAGCACTATCAACACAAGCCCCCTCAATATCTCACCCTATCCTATAAAGCACTATCCAACACAGCCCCTCCAATATCTCACCTATCCTATAAAGCACTATCCAACACAGACCTCCGTATATCTACCCTATCCTATAAATCATTATCCAACACAGCCCCTCCATATATCTCACCCCTATCCTTAAAGACACTATCCAAACCACAGCCCTCCATATATCTCACCCTATCCTATAAAGCACTATCCAATAAACGCCCTCCATAATTCACCTATCTTAAAGCACTATCCAACACAGCCCCTACCATATATCTCACCCTATCTATAAGCACTATCCAACACAGCCCTCCATAATCTCACCCTATCCTATAAAGCACTATCCATACGCCCTCCATATATCTCACCCTATCCTATAAAGCACTATCCAACACAGCCCTCCGTATATCTCACCCTATCCTATAAATAATAAAGCACTATCCAACACAGCCCCTCCATATATCTCAACCTATCCTATAAAGCACTATCCAACACAGCCCCTCCATATATCTTACCCTATCTATAAAGCACTATCCCAAACACAGCCCCTCCATATATCTCACCCTATCCTTAAAGCAATACCAACACAGCCCTCCATATATCTTACCCTATCCTATAAAGCACTATCCAACACAGCCCTCCATATATCTCACCCTATCCTATAAAGCACTATCCAACACAGCCCTCCATATATCTCACCCATATCCTATAAGACTATCCAACACAGCCCCCTCCATATATCTCACCCTATCCATAAAGCATTATCCAACACAGCCCTCCATATATCTTACCTATCCTATAAAGCACTATCCAACACAGCCACCTCCATATATCTCACCCTATCCCATAAAGCACTATCCCAACAGCCCTCATATATCTCACCCTATCCTATAAAGCACACCAACACAGCTCCTCCATATATCTACTCTATCCTATAAAGCACTATCCAACACAGCCCCCTCATATATCTCACCCCTATACTATAAAGCACTATACCAACACAGCCCTCCATATATCTCACCCTATCCTATAAAGCATATCCAACACAGCCCTCCATATATCTCACCTATCCTATAAAGCACTATCCAACACAGCCCATCCATATAAGCTCACCTATCCTATAAAGCACATATCAACACAGCCCCTCCATATATCTCACCATATCCTATAAAGCACTATCCAACACAGCCCTCATATATCTCTCCCTAATCTATAAGCATATCCAAAACACAGCCCCTCCATATATCTCACCCTATCCTATAAAGCACTATCCAACACAGCCCTCCATATATCTCACCCTATCCTATAAAGCACTATCCAACACAGCCCCCCTCATAATCTCACCCTATCCATAAAGACACTATCAAAACATCCCTCCAAATATTCACCCTATCCTATAAAGCACTATCCAACACAGCCCCTCCATATATCTCACCCTATCCTATAAAGCACTATCCAACACAGCCCCTCCATATACCTCACCCTATCTATAAGCTCTATCCAACACAGCCCTCCATATATCTCACCCTACATATAAAGCCTATCCAACACAGCCCTCCATATATCTCACCCTATCCTATAAAGCTCTATCCAAACACAGCCCTCATATATCTCACCCTGTCCTAAAGCACTATCCAAACACAGCCTCCAATATCTTACCTTATCCTATAAAAGCACTATCCAAACACAGCCCTAATATATCTCACCTAACCTATAAAGCACTGATCCAACACAGCCCCTCCACATATCTCACCCTATCCTATAAAGCACTATCCAACACAGCCCTCCATATATCCTCACCTATCCATATAAAGCCTATCCAACACAGCTCTCCATATATCTCCCCTATCCTATAACACTTCCAACACAGCCCTCCAATATATCTCACCCTATCCTATAAAGCAATATCCAACCACAGCCCTCCATATATCTCACCTCATCCTATAAAGCACTATCCAACACAAGCCCCTCCATATCATCACCCTATCCTATAAATCACATCCAAACACAGCCCTCCATATCTCACCCTGATCCAAAAAAGCACTATCCAACACAGCACTCCATATATCTCACCCTATCCATAAAGCACATCCAACACAAGCCCCTCCATATATCTCACCCTATCCCATAAAGCCACTATCCAACACAGCCCTGCCATATCTTACCCTATCCTATAAAGCACTCCAACACAAACCCTCCATATATCTCACCCTATCCTATAAAGCACTATCCAACACAGCCCTCCATATATCTCACCCTATCTATATAAAAGCACTATCCAACACAGCTCCTCCATATATCACCTATCCTATAAAGCACTATCCAACACAGCCCCTCCATATATCTCACCTATCTTAAACACTATAAAGCCTGCTACCTATCTATAAAGCATTATCCAACACAGCCCTCCATATAGTCTCACCCTATCCTATAAAGCAATCATCAACACAGCCTCCATATATCTCACCCTAACCTATAAAGCACTATCCAAACACAGCCCTCCATTATCTCACCCTAATAAAGCACTATCAAACACAGCCCTCACATAGATCACCTATCCTATAAAGCAATCCAAACACAGCCCTCCATATATCTCACCCTATCCTATAAAGCACTATCCAACACAGCCCTCCATTATATTACCCTATCCATAAAGCACTATCCAACACAGCCCTCCATATATCTACCCTATCACTATAAAGCAATATCCAACACAGCCCTCCATATATCTCACCCATCCTATAAAGCACTATCCAACACAGCCCCTATCCATAATATCCATCACCCATTATCACCTATTTTAAAGCACTATCCAACACAGCCCCTCCATATATCTCACCCATCCTATAAAGCACTATCCAACACAGCCCTCCATATATCTCACCTATCCTATAAAGCACTATCCAACACAGCCCTCCATATATCTCACCCTATCCTAAAAGCACTATCCAACACAGCCCTCCATATATCTCACCCTATCCTATAAAGCACTATCCAACACAGCCCCTCATGTATCTCACCCCTATCCTATAAAGCACTATCCAACACAGCCCTCCATATTTCTCACCATATCCCAATAAAGCACTATCCAACACAGCCTCCCCATATATCTTACCCTATCTAAAGCACATCCAAAAGCCCCCATCATATATCTCACCCTATCCATAAAGCACTATCAACACAGCCCTCTCAATATATCTCACCACTATCATATAAAGCACTAAATCCAACACAGCTCCTCCATATCTCACCTATCCTATAAGCACTATCCAACACAAGCCCCTCCATATATCTCACCCTATCCTATAAAGCACTATCCAACAAGCCCCTCCATATAGCTCACCTATCCTATAAAGCATTATCCAACACAGCCCTCCATATATCTCACCCTATCCTATAAAGCACTATCCAACACAGCCTCCATATATATCTCACCCTAACCTAAAAGCACTATCCACACAGCCCTCCATATATCTCACCCTATCCTATAAAGCACTATCCAAACACAGCCCTCACATATCTCACCCTATCCATAAAGCACTATCAACACAGCCCTCCATATATCTCACCCTATCCTATAAAGCACTATCCAAACAGCCCCTCCATATATCTCACCCTTATCCTATAAGCACTATCCAACACAGCCCTCCATATATCCACCCTTCCTATAAAGCACTATCCAACACAGCCCCTCCATATATCTCTATCTATCCTATAAAGCACTATCAACACAGCCTCCATATATCTCACCCTTATCCTATAAAGCACTATCCAAACAGCCCTCATATTATCTCACCATCCATAAAGCATACAACACAGCCCCTCCATATTCCACCCTATCCTATAAAGCACTATCCAACACAGCCTCCATATATCTCCCCTAGCCATAAAGCACTATCCAACACAGCCCTCCATATATCTCACCCTATATATAAAGCTATCCAATACAGCCCCTCCATAGATTCACCCTATCCATTAAAGCTCTATCCAATACAGCCCCTCCATATATCTCACCCATCCTAATAAAGCATCTTATCCAACACAGCCCTCATATATATCTCACCCTATCCCTATAAAGCACTATCACAAACTCAGCCCCTCCATATATCTCAGAGCTGATCCACCGACACCGTCCCAAACACAAACCTCGGCTTTGCAAACGATTATCCTCCTCTCATCCACCCTGGTCACCTCTTCCCATTCCCGCATTCAGGACTTTACTTGTGCTGCCTGTCTGCGTCTGCATCCTTCTCCGTCCGTCATCATTCACCATCCTTAACATCTTTAAACGTAACTTATAACCCACCTCCTCGGCACCATATAACCTGGTCTAGACATTACCATATCACTGACCCAACCTGATCCTAATCGCTCTCAAACCACTGCCAATCTATATTACAGCCACGATTCCCCACCTTATGTCTCACCCCATATCTCTAGACTGTAAGCTCTTTGGCAGGGTCCTCACTCCTATTTGTACACTGTATTGCTGTAAGAAATCCCTCACTCTGTGTATGTATATACATATATTATGTATTTGTTTAATATGTATACCTTGTATGTAAGTATTAATATGTGGTATAAAGCCCCATGGAAAATGTGGCGCTATATAAATCCATAATAATAATGTATGTAATGTATGTATTAGTAATGTATGGAATGTTTGTAGCTGACCAAACATGCAACTTTTACAGGACCAATTGTTCCAATATTCTTCTACTAAAGGATTGTTCAATGTGCCATACAACGGTACAATTTAATCGGCTCCCTCACTGTAGTAAAGGGAGCGGTAGGGGAAAATTTTCTTGTCTTGCCCGATAGTTTCCAATTTCAGATGGAGTAAGGGCTAGTCGCACTAGCGCATTTTTCGCGCATTTGGCACGCGGTTTCGCGCGCAATTGACCCCGCAATTGTCGATAAAGTGGGAAATCGACGGGGTAACGCGGAAAATTCCCGCATTTCGAGCGTATGCGATTTTGCACGTCCGTTTGCGTTTTTGGTAAACGCTATGCGTTTCACCATTTTTTGCGTGAGTTAATGCAAGTTGTTTCCATAACGCGGAATTGGCAAAAAACAACGCACATGCGCAAAATGCGAACGCACAATGAAAAGGCAACACAATCGCGCTGCGATAACGCTCGCGATTTTCGTGCGGCGATTCCTGTTGATAATGTAGAGGTAAAATGTTATAGGAGGATTCCAGGTAGGAAAAGAATAAAACGGGAGGTATATTATATGATTAGACTTCAACGTATGGGTAATAAAATAAGTGTCAGTGTATAGAATATATTAAAAGGATATATTCTGAGAAATGTGGATATATTGGTTCTAAATTTCCTACTGGGCTGGTTCGGTGTTAACCATTCAGAATCCCCTTCCCCCTCCTGCGCTTTCCCCGGATTTGGCTATACATAATACTGGTGTCGCACGTTACTTATGAAATTGTTTGTGTTGAATAACCCCGTTATTATAAGTAATTACCCTGCGGTCAGTAAAGAATAGTTGCAGATTTTCCTTACGGAAACCAATCAGACAGTAGATCAGCCTGCCCATTTACAGTGAGGATGTGTTTCCATTTTTTACTTTCGACAACTTTCACCTTTCTGCGCAATGGGATAGTTCCTACGTTATAAATGGCATTCTAATCGCAGCCAAGGATGAGTTGATCAAACCTCAAAGGGCAGCGTCTACATCTCCTGGAACTTTCTTTTTTTTTTACCTTTGTCATCCATAGAAAGGTATTTTTGTGTCTGAATGATACCAGCGGAAAGAAAGCCTCCTTTTTTATTATCTCTAAAGAGTGCTTGACCTTGTGGCGAATCCAAACGCTCCCTGCAGGCTCAGTTGCGGATACGATGATCTGTCCTGTTTTGTCTGTTATTGGCTATAGAAATTATCCTGTCGATTGAGTACCCGGACGCCGAGCGAGAGGTCTTGGATTGTTAGATTAATTAAGGCAGCTGGGGTTTTATTTAAATGACTAATTGACACTAATAAGGCTTGTGAGGGAGGAAATTCAACACTCCCGCCTATTGGAATTGCTGTATGCAATTATTCCAACTGTTCGCAAGCGAGACGCGTGGGCGTATTTAATTGCAAACTGTGTTTCTAGTGTTTTGTTTCGGACTCGCGTTCCTGTAAACAAGGAAGCGGTTCCCCTGGGCGATGAAAATTAAAGCGAGAACGCTCGATCAGTTTTGTAAATGCACATTAACGGCAGTGCGGGATTGATTTAAAGTTATGTGTCCTTGTTCAGTGTGTGATATATGTACTTGGATCAGCGCCCCCTTCCTAGCAAAGTTATGATGGGGCTATATCCCACATTTGCAGGAAAATCAGTCATAAACCATGAGTAAAAAAATTCCCCATTGATCACCCAACCAATCTATTTAAAATACAAGACCACAGGGGCGGTAATTACAAGGGGGGCAACCACAGGGGGGGCAAGGGGGGGGGCCGGGCCCATGTTTCTATTTTCCTATAAACAGATATAGCGCCTCCCATGGATGAGGAAGGAAGCAGTCTAAGGGCCCCATCATAGTTTTGCAGGGGCCACGCAAGGCCTGTGTTCCCTGATGAAAAGCCACGGCCCCTTTCACGGCCGCCACCCGTCTTCTGATAGGTGGCATTTAAAAGTGTTTCACGGTGTCAAAAACCCAGAACACACCCTGACCGGCCTACCAAAAGAACCTGAAACATGACATGGACCCAGATCTCTTGTAAGTGGCATTGTCTTAAAGGAAAAAATGAAACTGATATTAATAAATTAACCTTTTATTAATAGTCTGAGCTAGTCCCCAAATACATTCATAAAAGAATAAAAAACAAGCACTGACCAATGAGTTACAACAATAAATATTCCTTTCACTCATATTTTCACATTGCAGGGCCCAACAGGTTGAGATTGATGTCAACACAGGTTGACATATGATGTCACACGCTGCCTTGTAGATAACTCCATTAGGCTGTGCAAACCATTGATTTTATTTCGACTAGAAAAGGACTGTACATTCCTAGAAGAATACATTTCAAAAAAGTGAGAAAATACTTTATAAAGGCAACTAACAAGTTGTAGATCCAATTGATATGAATATATGGAATGTTTTTATGGGTTGTCCAAAATTAGCTTGTAAAGTTTATAGGCGGCTTCAAGGAGCCAACAATAATTCTACCTAAGCAATATAAACCCTTTTTCATTGGATTGGCCAGGTTTATAACCTGCACTGATGGGATTGAATAGAGGAAATGTTTACATGTCGGCGAGTTTAATTAAAAGTATTAGTCGCAATGTACAGTAATTATTGTTTATCAAATCTCTATTTTATGATTTATAACGTATATAAAGATTCTACCAGTTTTGTCTGTTAGTGAAATCTCATGCAAACTAGAAACAGGCCCAAGTGTATCAAAAACTATTGCCCAGTAAAGCTCAGAAAGAATTCACTAGTTGTCGATTTGAATACATTGGCTTATATTCTGAATATTATTGGGTGGTTGGAATGCTCTGTGCGCATGTTTTTATTACATAAGGTTCATTTACTTTAACTTAGCCCCGTGTTGCCAATGCTGTATCCATGTCATTTTCTAGGCTTGGCGTCTTGATATTTTTAATTTCTGTCCAGAATTGGTCTTTGTGGCAACAGAGCAATGACTTTTGATTGATAAAACCCAACACAAGACAGGCGAATCGGGGTTACTTTGTTGGGGGAAAGAAAGTGCAATAATGATATTGTACAAGTGCGATGGGGAGCAGAATAAATCAATGTAATAAAAAGGGAACAAAAGGCTAACGGAGAAAGTGAGAAGATTTTTGTTTTTTTTAAAACAATGACGATAAAATCAGAAAAGCCAAGAACAGAAGAAGAGAAAATAGATGAAAGCAAAATATCCTATAGTGAGAGTGGAAGGGTATAACGGCTAGGATAAGGGATGCATAGCAGATAAATGGGATGAGGAGATAAACAACAGGGTCGGAGGGGGAGAGGGTTGGTTACATGGTACATGAGAGGGGCCCTTGTAATGTCCTTGGGGATAGTACAGTACATATCATTATAGTGTGGAATAGATGTCTTCACTTTATGGATTTACAACTAAGTACGCACGAAATAACTTGCTGTTCTTAGCTCAGCTCGTCCAATCTAAGCGTGTGGAGAAATCCCCTAGACACTGTTAAGTGATCTGTCCGCCAGATTGCGAGATTGGACAGGGATCCGCAAGGGGGCTTCCTACTGCTCCCCTACCCTGTCTGTAGAAACAGGTTGTGTAGATAAAGTTTGTTGGACTGACACCGTATACAACGTTGTTGCATTCTTACACTTGTTATCTCGTCCGTTACTGCATAGGGAAATTTCAGCTTGTGTACAAGCTTTTGACTAGGCCCACACACTTCAGATCTTGCGGCAACCGTAGGATAGCAAAAGGGAAAACAGTGATCATTTGCCAAACAACTATATGGAGGTAATGTCGATAAATAAACCCTAATCCACCCAGGAGTCGTGTGTGGTAACATGGGAAAGTGAGAACCTCAGCTGCAGCCAATAAAATTACGCCAAATTCGAGGTTCGCTCGGAGCGAACAAACATGCCGTATAGCTAACCCTGAGGAGAATTTGTTCTTTTAATGGTTCTTATTTATGTATTTTTATACTTATGATCTATTTGCCTGGTTTTTCCACCTGTGTATTTTTCCACAGTTGCAATTTTCTCAGCCCAAAACGATTTAGTTCAGTGATTGGCCAATTATGGTTGAAAACATTTGCATGATTTGTGGCTCCCTGGAAAACCACTGGGGACTGTGTGTCCTTTCGCGTTGCGGCGAACGTCGCCTACGGCAAACTTTTGCCACAAACGTCGGACCTTGCCAACGTGGCAAAGTGGTCAATCGCCAGAGGAATACGGATCCATGGTGATACCCAGCATACCAAGTGATGGTGGATAAACTAAACTAACATAAAATAAGGAATTGGGAAAGGGTAGGTGTTTCACTGTAAGACGGTTAAAGCTATGGCACTGTCTTCCAGTGGGACATTGTTATGCAGGTTCATTGCAGTTTAATAACAAAGCTGGATGAGTTTCTACAAACAAGGAATGTTACAAGTTACTGGTATTGATACATAAAGTAGAGTGGGCAAAAGGTTTCACTGCTGAGAACGGTTTTAAAGCTATGGAAAACTGTTCCAGTGGGGATGTTGTTATGGCAGGTTCATTGTCAGTTTAAAAAAAAGATGGATGAGTTTCTACAACAAGGATGTTAAAGTACTGGTATTGATTACATAAGTAGAGTTGGGAAAGGGTTTGTCAATGTGAGAATGGTAAAGATATGGACCCACGTCTTCCAGTGGGACACTTGTTAGGCAGGTTTCATTGGTCAGCAGTGGAGGACTGGCCCAGTGGAGCCGAGGGGGGCAAAGATGCCACCCCGTCTGGTCTCCAATGAAAAATTTGGGCTGCCGTCGAAGATTTAGTACGTTACATGGTTAAATGTCACTGTGCCTGCCCAGTTCATAGCCATGTTGTCAGACCGCCAGATCATTTGCCAGTGTTAGCTCAACCACCAGTTCATTAGCCAGTTGTAATAAGCCCTCCCAGTCATTTAGCCAGTGTTTTTTTTTATCCGGCCCTCCAGGGTATTAGCCAGTTATTTTATCATCCCTCCAGTCAGTCTCCAGTTCAGTAGGCCTAGTATTTATCGGCCCTCCAGTTCATTAGACCATTTTACATCAGGCCCTCCAGATCATTAGCCAATATTAGTCAGCCTCCAGTTTCATTAGCATGTTATCGGGCCCTCCAGTTCATTTGACGTCAGGTGTTAACTTGCCTTCCAGTTCATTAGCCCATTTACATCAGCCTCCAGCTCAGTAGCCAATGGTAGTCAGCCTCCAGTTCATTAGCCAGTGTGTATCAGCCAATCAGTTTCATTACCAGGGTTAATCAGCCACTCCAGTTCTTAGCTAGTGTTATCGGACCATCCAGTTAATAGCCCGTTTACCTCTGCCCTACAGTTATTACGCCAGTGTTATCGGCCCCTCCAGGTTATAGCCCGTTTTACATCAGCCCTCCGATCATTTAGCCAAAAGGTACTCAGCCGTTTTCAGTCATAGCCAGTTGTTAAATCGTCTCCAGATCATTCACGGTTTTAGTCAGGCCCGGCAGATCCTTAGTCGGGTTGTCAAGCCCACCAGATCATTAGCCAGTATTAAGTCAGCCCAGTGTTATGATGTGGTATCTAAACCAGATCATACACTTGACAATGTGGCATGTAAAATGAGACTAATGGTCTCTTAAAAAGGGGCGTAAAAAAAAAACAAAGTGTGGTGAATTGGGTAAAGTGGGGTGTGGTTAAAACATTTTGTTATCGACCATGAAAGCGGCCCTTGTGGTATTTGACCCCCAGCCAAAAGGTCCCAGCCTCCCCTGTTGGTCAGTTTAAAAAAAAAGCTGGATGAGTTTCTACAAACAAGGAATGTTACAAGTTTACTGGTATTGATAATAAAGATAGAGTGTGGGAAAGGGTTTGTCACTGTGAGAATGGTAAAGCTATGGAAACTGATTCCGTGGACGTGGGTACTTATGAACAGGTTTCATTGAGTAAGTTTAATAAAAAGCTGGATGAGTTTCTACAAACAAGGAAGTTACAAGTTACTGGTATTGATAAATAAAGTAGAGTTGGAAGGGTTGTCACTGTGAGAAGGGTAAAGCTATGGAACTGTCTTCCAGTGGAACGTTGTTATGGCAGGTTCATTGGTCTCAGTTTAATAAAAAAAGCTGGATGAGTTTAGACAAACAAGATGTTACAAGTTAGGTATGGATACATAAAGTTAGAGTTAGGAAAGGTTTGTCACGGTGAGAACGGTAAAGCTATGGAAAACTGTCTTCCCAGTGGACGTTGTTCTTGGTGACCGGTTCATTGGTCGTTTAATAACAAGCTGGATGAGTTTTCTACAAAACACAGGAATGTTACAGTTATGTATTGATACATAAAGTAGAGTTGGGAAAGGGTTTGTCACTGTGAGAAGGGGAAAAAGCTATGGCAAACTGGTTTACAGTGGGACGTTGTTTATGGACAGGTTCCTTGGTCAGTTACAGAAAAAGCTGGTGGATGAGTTTCTACAAAAAGGAAGTACAAGTACTGGTATTGATACATAAAGTAGAGTTGGGAAAAGGGTTTGTCCACTGTGGAGAATGGTAAAGCTATGGAACTGTCTTTCCAATGTGTACGTGGTTATGACAGGTTCATGGTCAGTTTAATAAAAAAGATGGGCTGGTGAGTTTATTACAAAAACAGGAATGGTTACAAGTTAATGGTATTGATACATAAAAGTAGAGTTGGGAAAGGGTTTTGTCATTGAGAACGGTAATAAAGCTATGGAACGTCTTCCAGTGGACGTTGTTATGGCAGGTTCATTGTCCGTTAGTTTAATAAAAAGCCTTGGATTTGTTTCTACAAACAAGGAAGTACAAGTTACTGGTTATGATACATAAAGTAGAGTTGGGCAAGGGTTTCACTTGGTGAGAAGGGTAAAGCTATGGAACTGGTCTTTCAGGTGGACGCTCTGTTTGGCAGGTTCAGTGGTCAGTTTAAAAAAAAACAGTGGATAAGTTTTCTGGCAAAGAAGTAATGGTGCAAGTTCCTGGTATTGATGAAATAAAGGTAGAGGTGATCAGGGACATTTCCATGGCCACGTGGAAGTCAGGAAGGATTTTTTCCCCCTCATAAGTATGTGGGTGGGGTGCCTTCCTTGGAGCAACCAGGGAGGCTACGGGAAGGACGAGAGGGCAGAGGGGGGACGGGAGGACAGAGGCGGTGAGGCAAACCGCAAAAAGGACGGAGACGAGACCGAGACGAGGAGCGAGACGAGGCGAGGGACGAGACAAGACGAGACGAGACGGAAAGGGTAAGAGCCGAGACGAGACGAGACTAGACGAGGAGAGACGAGACGAGGACGAGCCACGAGAAGAGACGAGACGAGGAGACGAGACGATGACGAGGACGAGACGAGGACGAGCACGGACACGAGACGAGACGAGGAGGAGCCTGAGACGGTGACGTAGGACGAGACGAGACGAGGAGGAGACAAGAGAGAGGACGAGGACGGACGAGACGACACGAGGACGAGGAGGAGACGGAGACGAGGAAGGACAGAGAGACGAGGACGATGAGTTAGACTATTTAGCTGGGTCCTGTCAGAGAGAGTACTTAGAAGAGACGATAATAGAAGATACTAGGACTAGGAGGAGTACTATACTAGCATAAACTATATAACTTACATGTGATTAAAATCCATCTCAGGATTGGTTCGTTTTATCTGCAAATCAATTTATAGTAAGGGAAACCTGGTTTTATAAGTTCTTATCTGACCTGTGAAGTAGATTTGCTACAGCAAACGTCTTCCCCCCCTCACAATGTAAAATCCAGCAAATCAAGCTTATAATAAGCCCAAGTATAAGAGCAAATAAACCTTTATAGAGATTAGAATTGTATCTCATTATACCTTTTTATCGGAATTTTGATTTGAACTATATTGATTGTTCAATAGTGGCTAGGTAGACCCTGTCAATTATCATGTTTATGTTCTTTTTATAAAGGTCAACATACTCTGCAACTGTGTAAAATAATAGAACCCGCAGAACATTCCTATCATAGAACTTTCAGAGCATTACTATCATAGAACCCGCAGAGCATTACTATCGTAGAACCCGCAAAGCATTACAATCATAGATTGAAGAGCATATCAACCCAGCCCCTCCAGATGAGCGCACCCGTTATCCCGGAGTAAAGCACCGTTGTTGCCAGACCACAGTCCCCTCCAGTATTGATCTTCACCTATCCTGAGTATATAGAGCCACGATCAAACACAGCCCGCATATATTCTACCCCGATCTTAGTGTGAAGCCCACTAGGGTCTCACATACATCACGGATAGGGTGCGGCCATACTACATGAGTAGTCTCGCCCCACTATCGCGAATCGATCAGCCCCCTCCATTATATATCACCCGTAGCCGATAAAGCACGATCCAACACACAGGCCCCTTCCAATTATCTCACCCTTATCTTAATATTGTATAGATACGACCTCATCCAAATACTAAGAATGCCCCTCCGCATATGATCTAAGCCCAGATACCTCATAAATGGAGGAGGCATAATATAAAGCACTAGGGTCCCACACAAGCCCTCCTATTCTCACCTATGCCTAATAAATATATAAGCACTAATCCAAAACAGCCCCTCCATATATCTCGCCCCTATCTAATAAAGCACATCCGCCAACACAGTTAGACTCCCCATAGAATCTCACCCATCCTAGGTAAAAGGATGGTTGTATTTAATAGATATTACTATTTAAAATTAATGAAAGAATAAAGATTTATAGTATAGAATTAAGCACTATCGTCAGGCGAGCGAGTCCTCCTCCAGGGTAGTATGCTCACGCCTTGCCGGCCTCCTATTATATCTGCGAGCTACCGTGATTCCGCTCCCACCCGTATTGCGTATAGATGGGTAGCGAGTGGTATCGCAACATGCGAGCCGTGCCGACAGAGGGTATCTTCACCTGGATCCTGAGGGGGGAAATTAAGTGAGCAGTAGGGTACGAAGCAGGGACAGACAACGGGTGACTATGTAGTTAGTCTGGTTAAGCACGAGGGGTTTTTGTTTGGTTTGTGGATGTGGTATCCTGCAGTGAAGCCTATCCGCCGAGGAGCAGGCAGCCGGGGCTCTTCAGTTATTGATCCACCCGGTGTATGCCGTTATGAAGTAAGCGACGTAGTGTCTCAGCCCGGGGAGCATCGTATAAATGCCGGGGGTGATCCAGGACACTGAGGCCCGCCGATATATTGCTCGATTCCGCTTAGGTTGGTTGTGGGGTGGGGGGGGGGGGGGGGGGGGGGGGTGGGGGGGGTTTTGGATGGGTGGGTTTACTATAAGGTGGGGGAGCACTGAGTTCCGAAGCGGACGAGCCGCGGGGGTTCCAGTGTTATTAGGGTCTGACCGGGCGCTGCTTCTTGTTGTGTTTGGGATGCTTATGAAAGCCGCGATCCAAAACAGCCCGCTATGAGAAAGCAGGCATCCCCGGGCGACACTCTTATTGATTACGTTATATTATAGTTATTTTTGGCCTGGTATGAAGGGTGTCTGCGATCTATGCCAACACGTAGGCCGCGCCATATTATATCTCAACATTGATCTTATTAGGAAGTTAGCTACGAGGGTCACACTAAGCACACAGTGGCAAAGATTGGGCTACGCGGATAGTGGCTCTAGCCTTCCTAATTGGCTATATCCCACGACCTCGTTGGATTTTTTGGTTGTTTGTTCTCTTATCCTATTATTTATGGAAGCATATCCTTTTCCAAACACTAGCTTTTCAGCACCCAGCTTCCGATCTGATCTTTTTTACTTTTATCCCCCTATCCGAGAAAGGAATCTCTTAGCACTAGATGCCTATCCACTTTCAGCCCCTTCTCATTACTTATCCATTCTTATCCCTCCATATTTCCCCTTCCATGATTTCGTCCATTCCTCATATATTCTCCCCTACCTATCTATAATTTAAGGCATTTTTCTATCCTATATCTCACAAGCCCCTCTTCGGGGCCCTCTTCTCACCATTCTCTGTCCCAGTTTTCTTTCCTCGCCACTAGTTGAGTCCACTCGTTTTCCGCCTCTCGCAAAGCGATGCGCAACCTCTGTGATGTGTGGGAGTGTGTGCTGAGCCGAGGAAGTTGTTGAATAGCCACAGGAGCTTTCAACACAAATGCCCTCTCGCCCCCGCCAGTTGGTGGGTACAGTCGATCAGAGAGTTAGTTAAAACGTGAGTTTAGATCGATTTGAATAAAGAACTACCCAACACAACTTATAAAAGCCCCCTTCATATATCCTCACATCGATGCCGAATAAAAAGATTCCAAGAAATCACATCCAACACCCAGCCCCTCCCGCCCCTCTCCCCCTCCCCTACATCCCTCCCATAGAGCCACCCTTTATTCTAGCTAAAAGCACAATCCAACACGGTCACCGCCCGCCCACCATATATCTCACCCTATCCGATATTTAGAAAGGCACTGAGTCAAGCACAGCCCCCTGCCATATTATCCCACTCCTTTTTTGATCGATAAAGCTATTGATTATATTCACCAACATCTCTTTCTCAGTCCCCCCTTTCCTTGTCATATATGTTACTACCCTTTCTTACTTTCTGTGTCATCCTATTAAAAGCACTGTCCAACACAGCCCTCCATATATCTCACCCTATCCTATAAATCCCTATCCAACACAGCCCTCCATATATCTCACCCTATACTATAAAGCACTATCCAACACAGCCCTCCATATATCTCACCCTATCTTATAAATCCCTATCCAACACAGCCCTCCATATATCTCACCCTATCCTTAAAGCACTATCCAACACAGCCCTCCATATATCTCACCCTATCTTATAAAGCACTATCCAACACAGCCCTCCATATATCTCACACTATCCAACACAGCCCCTCCATATATCTCACCCTATCCTATAAAGCACTATCCAACACAGCCTCCATATATATCTCACCCTATCTTATAAAGCACTATCCAACACAGCCCTCCATATATCTCACCCTATCCTAAAGCACTATCCAACACAGCCCTCCATATATCTCACCCTATCTATAAAGCACTATCCAACACAGCCCTCCATATATCTCCCCCTATCCTATAAAGCACTATAACAAAGCCCCTCCATAATCTCACCCTACCTATAAAGCACTATCCAACACAGCCCCTCCATATATCTCACACTATCCATAAATCACTATCCAACACAGCCCTCTATATATCCCACCCTATTCTATAAAGCACTATCCAACACGCCTCCTATATCTCACCCTATCCTATAAAGCACTATCCAACACAGCCCTCCATATATCTCACCCTATCTATAAAGCACTATCCAACACAGCCCCTTCATATATCTCACCCTATCCTATAAAGCACTATCCAACACAGCCCCTCCATATATCTCACCCTATCCTATAAATCCCTATCCAACACAGCCCTCCATATATCTCACCCTATACTATAAAGCACTATCCAACACAGCCCTCCATATATCTCACCCTATCTTATAAATCCCTATCCAACACAGCCCTCCATATATCTCACCCTATCCTATAAAGCACTATCCAACACAGCCCTCCATATATCTACCCTATCTTATAAAGCACTATCCAACACAGCCCTCCATATATCTCACACTATCCAACACAGCCCCTCCATATATCTCACCCTATCCTATAAAGCACTATCCAACACAGCCCTCCATATATCACCCTATCCTATAAAGCACTATCCAAACAAGCCCTCCATATATCTCACCCTATCCTATAAGCACTATCCAACACAGCCCTCCATATATTCACCCTATTCTATAAAGCACTATCCAACACAGCCCTCCATATCTCCCCTATCTATAAAGCACTATCAACACAGCCCTCCATATATCTCACCCTATCCTATAAAGCACTATCCAACACAGCCCTCCATATATCTCACCCTATCCTATAAAGCACTATCCAACACAGCCCCCATATATCTCACCCTATCCTATAAAGCACTATCCAACACAGCCCTCCATAATCTCACCCTATCCTATAAAGCACTATCCAACACAGCCCTCCATATATCTCACCCTATCCTATAAAGCACTATCCAACACAGACCCTCCATATGTCTCCCCCTAACCTATAAAGCACTATCCAACACAGCCCCTCCATATATCTCACCCTATCCTATAAAGCACTATCCAACACAGCCCCTCCATATATCTCACCCTATCCTATAAAGCACTATCCAACCAAGCCCTCCATATATCTCACCCATCTATAAAGCACTATCCAACACAGCCCCTTCCATATATCTCACCTATCCATAAAGCACTATCAACACAGCCCCTCCATATATCTACCCTATCCTATAAATCACTATCCAAACACAGCCCTCATATATCTCACCCTATCCTATAAAGCACTATCCAACACAGCCCTCCATATATCTCCCCCCTATCCTATAAAGCACTATCCAACACAGCCCCTCCATATATCTCACCCTATCCTATAAATCACTATCCAACACAGCCCCTCCATATATCCACCCTATCCCTATAAAGACTATCCAACACAGCCCCTCCATATATCTCACCCTATAAAGCACTATCCAACACAGCCCTCCATATATCTCACCCTATCCTATAAAGCACTATCCAACACAGCCCTCCATATATCTCACCCTATCCTATAAAGCACTATCCAACACAGCCCTCCATATATCTCCCCCTATCCATAAAGCACTATCCAACACAGCCCTCCATATATCTCACCCTATCCTATAAGCACTATCCAACACAGACCCTCCCTATTCTCCCCCTACCTATAAAGCACTATCCAACACAGCCCCTCCAATATCTCACCCTATCCTATAAAGCACTATCCAACACAGCCTCCATATATCTCACCCTATCCTATTAAGCACTATCCAACACAGCCCTCCATATATCTCACCTATCCTATAAAGCATATCCAACACAGCCCTTCATATATCTCACCCTATCCTATAAGCACTATCCAACACAGCCCCCATATATCTCACCCTATCTATAAATAACATCCAACACAGCCCTCAATAATCTCACCCTATCCTATAAAGCACTATCCAACACAGCCCTCCCTATTCTCACACTATTATAAAGCACTATCCAACACAGCCCCTCCATATATCCACCCTATCCTATAAACACTATCCAAAACAGCCCCCTCATATATCACCCTATCCTTATAAAGCACTATCCAACACGCCCCTCCATATATCTCACCTATCCTATAAAGCACTATCCAACACAGCCCTCCATATATCTACCCTATCCTATAAACACTATCCAACACAGCCCCTTCATATATCTCACCCTATCCTATAAAGCACTATCCAACACAGCCTCCATATATCTCCCCTATCCTATAAAGCTATCCAACACAGCCCAACCATATATCTCACCCTATCCTATAAAGCACTATCCAACACAGCCCCTCATATATCACCCATCCTATAAAGCACTATCAACACAGCCCCCATATATCTCACCCTATCCTATAAAGCACTATCCAACAACAGCCCCTCTATATATCTTACCCTATCCTAAAAGCACTATCCAACACAGCCCCTCCATAATCTCACCCCTATCCTAAAGCACTATCCAACACAGCCCCTCCATATATCTCACCCTATCCTATAAAGCACTATCCAACACAGCCCCGCCATATATCTCACTATCTATAAAGCACTATCCAACACAGCCCCTCTTATATCTTACCCTATCCTATAAAGCACTATCCAACACAGCCCCTCCTATATCTCACCCTATCCTATAAAGCACTATCCACACAGCCCCTCCATATATCTCACCTATCCTATTAAGCACCATCCAACACAGCCCCTCCATATATCTCACCCTATCCTAAAGCATATCCACACAGCCCTCCAATATCTCACCCTATCTTAAAAGCACTATCCAACACAGCCCTCCATATATCTCGCACTATCCAACACAGCCCCTCCATATTACCACCCTATCCTATAAAGCACATCCAACACAGCCCTCCATATATCTCACCCTATCCTATAAAGCACTATCCAACACAGCCCTCCATAATCTCACCTATCCTATAAAGCACTATCCAACACAGCCTCCATATATCTACCCTATCCTATAAAGCACTATCCAACACAGCCCCTCCATATATCTCCCCCTAACCTATAAAGCCACATCCAACACAGCCCCTCCATATATCTCACCCTATCCTATAAAGCACTATCCAACACAGCCCCTCCATATATCTCACCCTATCCTATAAAGCACTATCCAACACAGCCCCTCCATATATCTCACCCTATCCTATAAAGCACCATCCAAACCAGCCCCTCCATATATCTCACCCTATCCTATAAAGCACTATCCAACCAGCCCTCTATATACTCACCCTATCTTATAAAGCACATCCAACACAGCCCTCCATATATCTCACACTATACCAACACAGCCCCTCCATATATCTCACCCTATCCTATAAAGCACTATCCAACACAAGCCTCCATATATCTCACCCTATCTTATAAAGCACTATCCAACACAGCCCCTCCATATATCTCACCCTATCCTATAAAGCACTATCCAAACAGATCCTCCATAGTCTCCCCCTAACCTATAAAGCACTATCCAACACAGCCCCTCCATATATCTCACCCTATCCTATAAAGCCCTATCAACACAGCCCTCCATTATCTCACCCTATCCTATAAAGCACATCAAAACAGCCCCTCCATATATCTCACCCTATCCTATAAAAGCACCATTCCAACACAGCCCCTCCATATATCTCACCCTATCCTATAAAGCACTATCCAACACAGCCCTCTATATATCTCACCCACTATAAAGCACTATCCAACACAGCTCCATATATATTCACCCTATCCTATAAATCACACCAACACAGCCCCTTCATATTCACCATATCCTATAAAGCACTATCCAACACAGCCCTCCATATATCTCACCTATCCTATAAAGCACTATCCAACACAGCCCCTTTAAATCCACCCTATCCTATAAAGCACTATCCAACACAGCCCCTCCATATCTTTACCCTATCTATAAAGCACTATAAACACAGCCCTTCAATATATCTCACCCTATCCTATATAAGCACTATCCAACACAGCCCCTCCCTATATTATTCCTAACCTATAAAGCACTATCCAACACAGCCCCATATATCTCACCCTATCCTATAAAGCACTATCCAACACAGCCCCTTTATATATCTCACCCTATCCTATAAAGCACTATCCAACACAGCCCCTCCATATATCTTACCCTAACCTATAAAGCACTATCCAACACAGCCCCTCCATATATCTCACCCTATCCTATAAAGCACTATCCAACACAGCCCTTTTATATATCTCACCCTATCCTATAAAGCACTATCCAACACAGCCCCTCCATATATCTTACCCTATCCTATATAAGCACTATCCAACACAGCCCCTCCATATATCTACCCTAACCTATAAAGCACTATCCAAACACGCCCTCCATATATCTTACCCTAACCTATAAAGACTATCCAAACACGCCCCTCCTATATCTTACCCTAAACCTATATAAAGCACTATCCAAACACAGCCCCCTCCATAATCTTACCCTAACCTATAAAGCACTATCCAACACAGCCCCTCCATATACTTACCCTAACCTATAAGCACTATCCAACAAAGCCCCTCCAATATCTCACCCTATCCTAAAAAGCACTATCCAAACACAGCCCCTCCATATATCTCACCCTATCCTATAAAGCACTATCCAACACAGCCCTCCATATATCTCACCCTATCCTATAAAGCACATACAACACAGCCCTCCATATATCTACCCCTATCTATAAAACACTATCCAACACAGCCCTCCATAATCTCACCCTATCCTATAAAGCACTATCCAACACAGCCCTCATATATCTCACCCTATCATATATAGCACTATCCAACACAGCCCTCCATATATCTACCTATCCTATAAAGCACTATCCAAACAGCCCCTCCAATATCTCACCCTATCCTATAAAGCACTATCCAACACACCCCAAATCTCACCATTCCTATAAAGCACATCCAACACAGCCCCTCATATATCTTACCCTATCCTATAAAGCACTATCCAACACAGCCCCTCCATATATCTCACCCTATCCTATAAATCACTATCCAAACACAGCCCCTCATATATCTCACCCTATCCTATAAAGCACATCCAACACAGCCCTCCATATATCTCACCTATCCTATAAAGCACTATCCAACACAGCCCCCTCCCTATATATCTCACCCTATCTATAAAGTACTATCCAACACAGCCCCTCCATATATTCACCCTATCCTATAAGCACTATCCAACACAGACCCTCCATATATCTCACCCTATCCTAAAGCACTATCAACACAGCCCTCCATATATCTCACCCTATCCTATAAAGCACTATCCAACACAGCCCTCCATATATCTCACCCTATCATATAAAGTACTATCCAACACAACCCTCCATATATCTCACCCTTTCCTATAAAGCACTATCCAACACAGCCCCTCCATATATCTCACCCTATCCTATAAAAGCACCTAATCCACACAGCCCCTCCATATATCTCCACTCACCCTATCCTATAAAGCACTATCCAACACAGCCCCTCCATATATCTCACACTATCCTATAAATCACATCAACACAACAGCCCCTCCATATATCCATCCACCCTATTATACTAAAGCACTATCCACAGCCCTCCATATATCTCACCCATCCTATAAGCCTATCCAACACACAGCCTCTCCTATATCTCACCCTATCCTATAAGCAACTATCCAACACAGCCCCTCATATATCTCACTCACCCTATCCTATAAAGCACTTCCAACACACCCCTCCATATATCTCACCCTATCCTATAAATCCCTATCCAACACAGCCCTCCTATATCTCACCCTACTATAAAGCACTATCCAACACCGCCCTCCATATATCTCACTCCATCTATAAACCCTATCCAACACAGCCCTCCATATATCTCACCCTATCCTATAAGCACTATCCAACACAGCCCTCCATATATCTCACCCTATCTTATAAAGCACTATCCAACACAGCCCTCCATATATCTCACACTATCCAACACAACCCCCTCCATATATCTCACACCTATCCTATAAGACTATCCAACACACGCCCTCCAATATCTACCCTATCTCTATAAAGCATATCCAACACAGCCCTCCATATATCACCCTATCCTATAAAGCACTATCCAACACAGCCATCCACACAGCCCTCCATATATCTCACCACCCATCCATAAAGCACTATCCAACACAGCCCCTCCATATATCTCCCCCTATCCTATAAAGCACTATCAAACAACAGCCCCTCCATATATCTCACCCTATCCTAAAAGCACTATCCAACACAGCCCCTCCATATATCTCACCTATCCTATAACACTATCCAACACAGCCCTCCTAATCCCACCCTATTCATAAGCACTATCCAACACAGCCCTCCATATATCTCACCCTATCCATAAAGCACTATCCACACAGCCCTCCATATATCTCCCCTATCCTATAAAGCACTATCCAACACAGCCCCCTCATATATCTCACCATCCTATAAGCACTATCCAACACAGCCCCTCCATATATCTCACCCTATCCTATAAATCCCTATCCAACACAGCCCTCCATATATCTCCATATCCACTCACTCACCCTATACTATAAAGCCTATCCAACACAGCCCTCCATATATCTCACCCTATCTTATAAAGCCCATCCAACACAGCCCTCCATATATCTCACCTCACTCACTTCCTATAAAGCACTACCAACACAGCCCTCCATATATCTCATCCACCCTATATCTTAAAAAGCACTATCCAACACAGCCCCTCCATATATCTCCCACTATCCAACCACCCAAGCCCTCCATATATCTCACCCTATCCTATAAAGCACTATCCAACACAGCCCTCTCCAATATCACCCTATCTTATAAAGCACTATCCAACACAGCCCTCCATATCCATCCATCTATCCACCCTATCCTATAAAGCACTATCCACACAGCCCCTCCATATATCTCACACCCTATCTATAAAGCACTATCCAACACAGCCCCCATATTCTCCCCCTATCCTATAAGCACTATCAACACAGCCCCTCCATATATCTCACCTCACCTATCCATAAAGCACTATCCAACACAGCCCCTCCATATATCTCACCCTATCCTATAAAGCACATCCAACACAGCCCTCCATATATCTCACCTATCCTATAAGCACTATCCAACACAGCCCTCCCATATATCTCACCCTATCCTATAAACACTATCCAACACACGCCCTCCATATATCACCCTATCCTATAAAGCACTATCCACACAGCCCTCCATATCTCCCCCTAACCTATAAAGCACTATCCACACACCCCCCCTATATCTCACCCTATCCTATAAGCACTATCCAACACAGCCCCCCAATATCTCACTCACCTATCCTATAAAGCACTATCCAACACAGCCCTCCATATATCCTCACTACTACTCCTCATCATACCTATCCTATAAAGCACTATCCAACACAGCCCCTTCCATATCTCACCCTATCCTATAAAGTAAACACATCAACAAAGCCCTCCATATATCTACCCTTCCTTAAACACTATCCAACCAGCCTCATATATCTCACCCATCAATAAGCACTATCCAACACAGCCCTCCATATATCTCACCTATCCTATAAAGCACTATCCAACACAGCCCCTCCATATATCTCACCCTATCCTATAACCATCCAACACGCCCCTCATATATCTCACCCTATCCTATAAAGCACTATCCACACAGCCCCTCCCTCATATATCTCACCCTATCCTATAAAGCACTATCCAACACAGCCCTCCATATATCTCATACCATATCCACTCATATACTATCTCCCCTATCCAAAAGCACTATCCAACACAGCCCCTCCATATATCTCACCCTACCTATAAAGCACTATCCAACACAGCCCCTCCATATATCTCACCACTATCCTATAAAGCACTATCCAACAAGCCCTCCATATATCTCACCACCTATCCTATAAGCACTACCAACACAGCCCTCCATATTCTCCCCCTACCTAAAAGCACTATCCAACACAGCCCCTCCATATATCTCACCCCTATCCTATAAAGCACTATCCAACACAGCCCCTCCATATCTCATCTCACTCTCTATACCTATAAAGCACTATCCAACACAGCCCTCCATATATCTCACCCATCCTATAAAGCACTATCCAACACGCCCCTCATATATCTCACCCTATCCTATAAAGCACTATCCAACCCAACCCTCCATATATCTCACCCTATCTATAAACACTATCCAACACAGCCCTCATATATCTCACACTATCCTATAAAGCAACACCTATCCAACACAGCCCTCCATATATCTCACCTATCCTATAAAGCACTATCCAACACAGCCCCTCCATATATCTCACCCTATCCTATAAACACTATCCAACACACAGCCCCTTCTATTCACCCTATCCTATAAAGCACTATCCAACACACACCCCTCCATAATCTCACCCTATCCTATAAGCACTATCCAACACAGCCCTCCAATATCTCACCCTATCCTATAACACTATCCAACACAGCCCCTTCATATATCTCACCCTATCCTATAAAGCACTATCCCACACAGCCCTCCAATATCTCCCCTATCCTATAAAGCACTATCCAACACAGCCCCCATATATCTCACCCTATCCTTAAGCACTATCCAACACAGCCCCTCCATATATCTCACCCTATCCTATAAAGCACTATCCAACACAGCCCCCCATATATCTCACCCTATCCTATAAGCACTATCCAACACAGCCCCTCTAATATCTTACCCTATCCTATAAAGCACTATCCAACACAGCCCCTCCATATATCTCACCCCTATCCTATAAGCACTATCCAACACAGCCTACCCTCCATATATCTCACCCTATCCTATAAAGCACTATCCAACACAGCCCCCATATATCTCACCCTACCTATAAGCACTATCCAACACAGCCCCTATAATATATCTACACCCTATCCTATAAAGCACTATCCAACACAGCCCCTCCATATCTCACCCTATCCTATAAAGCACTATCCAACACAGCCCCTCCATATATCTCACCCTATCCTAAAGCACATCCAACACAGCCCCTCCATATATCTCACCCTATCCTATAAAGCACTATCCACACACGCCCTCCATAATCTCACCACTATCTTATAAGCACATCCACACAGCCCTCATATCTCCACTATCCAAACACAGCCCCTCCATATTCTCACCCTACCTATAAAGCACTATCCAACACAGCCCTCATATATCTCACCCTATCTTATAAAGCCAATCCAACACAGCCCTCCATATATCTCATCCTATCCTATAAAGCACTATCCAACACAGCCCTCCATATATATCACCCTATCCTATAAGCACTATCCAACACAGATCCCCATATTCTCCCCTATACCTATAAAGCACTATCCAACCAAGCCCCTCCATATATCTCATCCACCCTATCCTATAAAGCACTATCCAACACAGCCCCTCCATATATCTCACCCTATCCTATAAAGCACTATCCACACAAGCCCCTCCATATATCTACCCACCTATCCTATAAAGCACCATCCAAACAGCCCCTCCATATACTCACCCTATCCTATAAAGCACTATCCAACACGCCCTCATATCATCCATCTCTCTACCCTATCTATAAGCACTATCCAACACAGCCCTCCATATATCTCCCACTATACAAAACAGCCCCTCCATATATCTCACCCTATCCTATATAAGCACTATCCAACACAGCCCTCCATATATCTCACCACTATCTTTAAAAGCACTATCCAACACAGCCCTCCATATATCTCACGCATCTCAATCTCACCTATCTAAACACATCCAACACAGATCCTCCATATGTCTCCCCCTAACCTATAAAGCACTATCCAACACAGCCCCTCCATATATCTCACCCTATCCTATAAAGCCCTATCCAACACAGCCCCCATCCATATATCTCACCCTATCCTATAAAGCACTATCCACACACAGCCCCCCATATATCTCACCCTATCCTATAAAGCACCATCCAACACAAGCCCCTCCATATAACTCACCTCACTATCTCACTATCCTATAAAGCACTATCCAACACAGCCCTCTATATATCTCACCCTATCTTATAAAGCACTATCCAACACAGCCCTCCATATATCTCACCCTATCCTATAAATCACTATCCAACACAGCCCCTTCATATATCTCACCCTATCCTATAAAGCACTATCCAACACAGCCCTCCATATATCTCACCTTATCCTATAAAGCACTATCCAACACAGCCCCTTATATATCTCACCACCCTATCCTATAAAGCACTATCCAACACAGCCCCTCCATATTCTACCCTATCCTATAAACACTATTTAACACAGTCCCCTTAATATATCTATCTCACCTATCCTATAAACACTATCCAACACAGCCCCCCATATCTCTATCCTAACCTATAAAGCACTATCCAACACAGCCCCTCCATATATCTCACCCTATCCTATAAAGCACTATCCAACACAGCCCCTTTATATATCTCACCTATCCTATAAAGCACTATCCAACCAGCCGCCCCTCCATATATCTTACCCTAACCTATAAAGCACTATCCAACACAGCCCTCCATATATCTCACCCTATCCTATAAAGCACTATCCAACCAGCCCTTTATATATCTCACTCTCACATATCATATAAACAAAGCACTACCAACACAGCCCCTCCATATATCTTACCCTAACCTATAAAGCACTATCCAACACAGCCCCTCCATAATCTCTACCTACTAACCTTAAGCATATCCAACCACGCCCCTCCATATATCTTACCCTAACTATAAAGCACTATCCAACACGCCCCTCCATATATCTTACCCTAACCTATAAAGCACTATCCAACACGCCCCTCCATTATCTACCCTAACCTATAAACACTATCCAAACCAGCCCCTCCATATATCTTACCCTAACCTATATAAAGCACTATCCAACACGCCCCCCCTCATATATCTCACCCTATCCTATAAAGCACTATCCAACACAGCCCCTCCATATATCTCACCCTATCCTATAAAGCACTATCCAACAAGCCAGCCCCTCCATATATCTCACCTATCCTATAAAGCACATATACACACAGCCCCTCCATATATCTCACCCTATCCTATAAAGCACTTCCAACACAGCCCCTCCTATCTCTCAACCACCCTCTCCTATAAATCACTATCCAACACATCCAACAAGCCCTCCATATATCTCATCTCACTCACTATCCTATAAAGACTATCCAACACAGCCCTCCATATATCTCACCCTATCCTATAAAGCACTATCCAACAGCCCTCGCCCCTCCATATTCATACTTCACCTCCTTCCTATAAGCACTATATCCAACACAGCCCCCACCATATCTCTCACACCTATCCTATAAAGCCCTATCCAACACAGCCCCTCCATATATCTATCTCACCCTATCCTATAAAGCACTATCCACACAGCCCCTCCATATATCTCACCCTATCCTATAAACACTATCCAACACAGCCCCTCCATATATCTCACCTATCCTATAAAGCACTATCCAACACACAGCCCCTCATATATCTCCCTATCCTATAAAGCACTATCCAACACAGCCCCTCCATATATCTCACCTATCCTATAAAGTACTATCCACACAGCCCCTCATATTCTCACTCCATCTTAAGCACTACCAACACACCCTCCATATATCTCACCCTATCCTATAAAGCACTATCCAACACAGCCCCTCCATATATCACCCTATCCTATAAAGCACTATCCAACACAGCCCCTCCATATATCTCACTCTCATCTCACTATCCTATAAATCACTATCCAACACAGCCCCTCCATATATCTCACCCTATCCTATAAAGCACTATCCAACACAGCCCCTCCATATATCTCACCTTATCCTATAAAGCACAATCCAACACAGCCCCTCCATATATCACCCTATCCTATAAAGCACTATCCAACACACCCATCCCTCCATATATCTCACCCTACTATAAAGTCACTATCCAACACAGCCCCTCCATATATCTCACCTACCTATAAAGCACTAATCCACCAGCCCCTCCATATATCTCACCCTATCCTATAAAGCACTATACAACACAGCCCTCCATATATCTCACCCTATCCTATAAAGCACTATCCATATACTGTGCTGGTTACCAATAGGGCTTAAGGTAATTATCATAAGATATTAGATACTAACACGGCCCGGGTACCAGATATTAGAGTATGTAGATTTATTCATCTATAGATTAATAGATAACATATGCTGTTCTGGGTCCCAGTGGTATATGTATGTAGATTTATCATATCTACAAGGTGGAATCAGCACTAGGGGAGATAAACACAATGTGGGATTACACAATGGGGAGATATACACAATTGGTGAGAAATCACAATGTGAGATAATACGAATGTGGGTAATACCCATGTGTGGGGAGATAATACAGATGGGTATACAACATGGGGTTTCATCACAATGGGGAGATTACCCACTGGGTAATCACCTTGGTGTAGATAATACAGGAAGTGTGTTACTACACTGTGGTATCTACACGCATGGGGGAATAATACCGAATGGGTTAATACACAATGGGGTTATCCTACAAATGGGGGTAATACACACTGGGGAGCAATACAGATCTGGGGTACACCCAATGTGGCTAATGAACAGCAATGGTGAGATAATACGATTGGGGTAAGACACAATGGGGGAGATATACATAATGGGGTAATAAACATGGGGAGTAATACACATGTGGTTAGTTACACAAGGGTAGGTATTACGAATTGTTGTGATACACATATGGGTCGAATAATACATAATTGGGTAATACGCAAATGGGATCATACACAAATTGGTGAGATAATAGCGAATTGGGTAATACACAATGGGGAGATAATACAAATGGGGGTTAATACACATGGGGAATAAATCCAAATGGGGGTAATACACAATGTGGGAGATATTAACACTGGGGTTAATACACAATAGGGGAGATAATACAGAATGGGGGTAAACACATGGGGGAGATAATCGCAGAATGGGGTAATACACAATGGGGGGTACTACCAATGGGGAGATAATACAGACGTGGGGGTAATACACAAGGGAAGATAATACAGAAATGGGGGTAATACACAATTTGGGATAATACACTCCGTGGGGAGATAATACCGAAATGGGGTAATACCCAATGGGGGAGGATAATACGAATGTGGGTAATAACACAATGGGGGAGATAATAAAATGTGGGTAATACCAAATGGGGTATCCCATGGTGAGATATCCGAATTGGGTTAATACACCATGGGGGAGATAATACAGAATGGGGTAATACCATGTGGAGATATACATAAATTGGGGTAATCCCAACAATGTGGGAGAGAAACAACTGGGGGTATACACAATGGGGAGATAATACGTAATGGGGGGAATACACCTTGGGGAGATTATCATAATGGTGTAATACCCAATGGGTGAGATATACAGAATGTGGGATAATCCACAAGGGGGAGATAATACAGAATGGTGGGGTAATACACCACTATGGAGATAATACACAATGGGGGATCATACCTAATGTTGATATTAGCAACAATGGTAGGTAATACACAATGGGTGGGAATAAATAACAATGGGGGAGAACATCACGTTTTGTTTTAGGGGGGGATTATTTTAACTGCATTGTGCCTTAAGCAGGAATAAACACCTATGGGCTTTCGAGCTCTCCGGTAAACTACAATCCCAGCTATTGCATTAATTTTAGAGGAATGCTGGGATTGGTAGTTTTTCCGAAACCCAGAGGGTCTACACAGAGTCCCTACATTGACCTGAGGCGTGGTTGATTAGTCACATTACTATTCTGGTTCTGAACCCCCAGACTTTAAAGGCGAGACGTGAAACACATGGAGGCTTCAGAGCAACTTCCGAATG
The DNA here is from genome assembly GCA_019447015.1 of Hymenochirus boettgeri. Taxonomy (NCBI): domain Eukaryota; kingdom Metazoa; phylum Chordata; class Amphibia; order Anura; family Pipidae; genus Hymenochirus; species Hymenochirus boettgeri. The sequence goes on from CM033475.1 coordinate 235,153,858, forward strand.
TCGTCGGTTTCCGTCGTTACCCACGTCCCGTGCGCCTTTAAACTGCCGGCACAGAAAGTGACGTTTTCAAACTGCTCGTGGGTGAAAGGGCAAATGGCAGAAGGAGGAAAATGGAGGAAATCGTGATCGTCAGAGACAAGGTGAGCGGACAGGTTAAGGATGTTTCGTATTATATTGCAGAGGTCCCTTTACTAATAATAATAATCATGGAGTCCTTTACTAATCTAATAATACAGGGAGTCCTTTACTAATATATATAACGCGGGAGTGTCCTTTCCTTATAATAAATACAGGTCTTGACTAATAATACTGCAGGGAGTCCTTTACTAATAATAATAAAGGGAGTCCTTTACGAATAAAGACAGGGCGTCATTTACTAAAATAATACAGGGAATCCTTTATAATTATAAACAAGCGGAGGGTTCCTTTACTAATTAATTACAGTGATCCTTACTAATAATAATAATCAGGGAGCTGCATATAAGGCTTTATAATATCAGGATTAATTATTAATATCTCAGGGAGTCCTTTACTAATAATAATACAGGGACTTTTAAGTCCTTTACTAATAATAATACAGGAGTCCTGCTTAACTATATAAATACAGGGAACCCTTTACTAATATATCATACAGGGAATCCTTTAACTAATAATTCATAATACAGGGAGTCCTTTACTATAACTAATACAGGGAGCCTTTACTAATAATATATCAGGGGAGTCCTATTACTAATCATAATACAGGGAGTCCTTATTTACACTAATAATAATACAGGGAATCCTTTACTAATGTATAATACAAGGAGTCCTTTACTAAATAATAAACAGGGGAATTCCTTTCCTAATAATAATACGGGAGTCCTTTACTAATATAATACAGGGAGTCCTTACTAATAATATACGGGAATCCTTTCCTAATAATAATACAGGGAGTCCTTTACTAATAATACGGATCCTTTACTAATAATGAACAGGGAGTCCTTTACTATAATAATCAGGAAGTCCTTTACTAATAATAATACAGGGAGTCCTTTACTACATAATAATACAGGGAGTCCTTTACTAATAATAATACGGAGCCCTTTATACTAATAATACAGGGAGCCTTACTAATAATAATACAGGGAATTCCTTTACTAATAAAGATACGGGGCATCCTTTTTACTATATAATAAACAGGGATCCTTTACTAATAATAATACAGGGAGTCCTTTACTAAATAATAATCAGGGAGTCCTTTACTAATATAATTACAGGGAGTCCTTTACTAATAATAATACAGGGAGTTCCTTTACTAATAATAATACCGGGGATCCTTACTATAATAATCACAGGGAGTCCTTACTAATAATAATAAGGGATCCTTACTAATAAGGGAGCTTACTAATAATACAGGGAGTCCTTTACTAATAATAATACAGGGAGGTCCTTTACTAATAAATAATACAGGGAATCCTTTACTAATAATCTACAGGGAGCCTTTACTAATAATAATACAAGGAAGCCTTTACTATAATAATACAGGGGATCCTTTACTAATAATAATACAGGGATCCTTTACTAATAATAATACAGGGAGTCCTAACTATAATAATCAGGGAATCCTTATAATAATAATACGGGAGTCCTTTCTATTACTACCGAATAATGATACAGGGAGTCTTTACTAATAATAAGACAGGGAGTTCCTTACTAATAATAATACACGGGAGTCCTTCTAATAATAATACAGGGAATCCTTTACTAATAAAATACAGGGAGCCCTTTACTGAATAATAATACAGGAATCCTTTATAACTAATAATACAGGGATTCCTTTTAACTTACTTAATAATACAGGGAAGTCTTTATCTAATAATAATACATGGGAGTCCTTTAATCAATAATAATACAGGGAGTCCTTTACTAATAATAATACAGGGAGTCCTTTACTAATAATAATCAGGGGAGAAGTCCTTTACTATATAATAATACAGGGAGTCCTTTATAATAATAATACAGGGAGTCCTTTACTATAATAAATACAGGGAGTCCTTTACTAATAATAATAAGCAGGGAGTCCTTTACTAATAATAATAATACACTAAATAAGGGAGTCCTTTACTAATAATAATACAGGGAGTCCTTTACTAATAATAATAGGTGAGTCCTTTACTAATAATATACAGGAGTCCTTACTAATAATAATACGGGAGTCCTTTACTAATTAATACAGGGAGTCCTTTACTAATACGATTACAGGGAGTCCTTACTAATAATAATACATAGGGAGTCCTTTTACTATAATAATAAGCAGGGAGTCCTTTACTAATAATATACAGGAGATCCTTTACTAATAATAATGCAGAGTCCTTACTAATATACTATCAGGGAGTCCTTTACTAATAATACGACAAGGAGATCCTTTACTAATACATAATACAGGGAGTCCTTAATAACTAATAATAAACAGGGAGTCCTTTACTAATAATAGACAGGGAACTCCTCTCACTAATAATATCCAGGAGTCCTTTACTATAATTAATACAGGGAAGTCCTTTACTAATAATAAATTACGGGAGTCCTTACTAATATAATACAGGGATCCTTACTAATAATAATCAGGGAGTCCTTTCCTAATAATACTAATCAGGGAGTCCTTTCTAATAATAATAACAGGGAGTCCTTTACTTATAATAATAATACAGGGAGTCCTTTCCAAAATACAGGGAGTCCTTTACTAATAATAATAAGGAGTCCTTTACAATAATATACAGGGAGTCCCTTACTTTCGAATATAATACAGGGAGTCCTTTACTAATAATAATACACGGAGTCCCTTTACTAATAATAATACAGGGAGTCCTTACTAATATAATACCGGGAGTCCTTTAACTAAATCAATACAGAGGATCCTTTACTAATAATATACAGGGAGTCCTTTACTAATAATAATACAAGGACTTCCTTTCACTATAATAATACAGGGAGTCCTTTCTATAATAGATACAGGGAGTCCTTTACTAATAATAATACATGGATTCTTTACTACTAATATACAGGGAGTCCTTTACTAATAATCATATACAGGGAATCCTTTACTAATAATAATACAGGGAGTCCTTTACTAATATAATAATACAGGGAGTCCTTTACTAATAATATACAGGAGTCCTTTACTAATAAATAATACAGGGATCCTTTACTAATAATAATAACAGGGAGTCCTTACAATAATAATACAGGGATCCTTACTAATAATAATACAGGGATCCTTCTAATAATACAGGATCCTTTACTAATAATAATACAGGGAGTCCTTTACTAATAATAATATACAGGGAGTCTTTACTAATAATAATACAGGAGTCCTTTACTTAATAATAATACAGGGAGTCCTTTACTAATAATAATATACAGGGATTCCTTACTAATATAATACTAAGGGAGTCCTTTACTAATAATAATACAGGGAGTCCTTTACTAATAATAATACAGGGAGTCCTTTACTAATAAATATCAGGGAGTCCTTTACTAATATCATAATACAGGGATCCTTTACTAATAATAATACAGAGGAGTCCTTTACTAATAATAATACAGGGAATCCTGTACTACTATACAATAATAATACAGGAGTCCTTTACTAATAATAATAATCAGGGAGTCCTTTACTATAATATGACAGGGAGTCCTTTACAATAATAATACAGGAGTCCTTACTATTATACCGGGATCTTTACTCTTAATCTACAGGGAATCCTTTACTAATAATAATACAGGAATCCTTTACTGATAATAATACAGGGAATCCTTTATATAATAATACGAGGATCCTTACTAAAATAGCGGGAGTCCTTTACTAATAATCAGCGGATCCTTTACTAATAATAAACAGGGAGTCCTTTACTAATAATAATACAGGGAATCCTTTACTAAGAAACAGGGTCCTTTACAATAATATACGGGAGTCCTTACTATATAATCAGGGAGTCCTTTACTAATAATAATACAGGGTATCCTTTACTAATAATAATACAGGTGAGTCCTTTACTATAATATAAGGGAGTCCTTACTAATAATACTACGAGAGTCCTTTAACTAAAATAATACAGGGAGTACCTTTACTAATAATAATTAACAGGGAATCCTTTATTAATAATAATACAGGAGTCTCTTGACTAATAATAATACAGGGAGTCCTTTACTAATAATATAATACAGGGAGTCCTTTACTAATATAATATACGGGATCCTTACTATAATAATACTACGGGAGTCCTTTACTAATAATAATACTACAGGGAGTCCTTTACTAATAATAATAATACAGGGAGTCCCTTACTATAATTAATATTCAGGGAACCGTTACTAATAATAATTCAGGGAGGCCTTTACTAATTATAATTCAGGGAGTCCTTTACTAATAATAATCAGGTAATATACAGGGAGTCCTTTTACTATAATAATACAGGGAGTCCTTTACTAATAATAATACAGGGAGTCCTTTACTAATACTAATATACAGGGAGTCGTTTACTAATATAATACGGATCTTTGCTTATAAATAGGGAGTCCTTTGCTTATAATACATATCGGAGTCCTTGGCTAAATAAATACAGGGAGTCCTTTGCTTATATAATACAGGGAGTCCTTTGCTTATAATAATACAGGGAGTCCTTTGCTTATAATATAAAGGGAGTCCTTTTCTAATAATAATACAGGGAGTCCTTTACTAATAATAATACAGGGGAGTCCTTTACTAATAATAAATACAGGGAGTCCCTTTACTAATAATAATAATACAGGGGATCCTTTAACTAATAATAATAATACAGGGAGTCCTTTACTAATAATAATAATACAGGGGTCCTTCTAATAAAATATACGGGAGTCCGTTTACTAATAATAATACAGGAGTCCTTTACTAATAATAATAATACAGGAGTCCTTTACTAATAATATAATACAGGAGTCCTGTTACTAATAATAATATACAGGGATTCCTTAACAAGATAATAGCAGGGAGTCCTTTACTAATAAAATAATACGGGAGTCCTTTACTAAATAATAATACAGGAGTCCTTTACGTATATAATACAGGGAGTCTTTACTAATAATAATAATATACGGGATCCTTTACTAATAAATACAATACAGGTATCCTTTACTAATAATAATAATACAGGGAGTCCCTTTACTAATTAATAATACAGGGGTCCTTTACTAATAAAATAATACAGGGAGTCCTTTACTAATAATAATAATACAGGGAGTTCCTTTACTAATAATAAAATACAGGGAGTCCTTTTACTAATTAATAATACAGGGAGTCCTTTACTAATAATAATATAATACAGGGAGTCCTTTCTAATAATAATAATACAGGGAGTCCTACTTAACTAATATAATAATACAGGGATCCTTTACTAACTAATAATAACAGGGAGTCCTTTACTAATAATAATTCAGGGAGTCCTTTACTAATAATAATTCAGGGAGTCCTTTACTAATAATAATACAGGTAATAATAATACAGGGAGTCCTTTACTAATAATAATACCAAGCTGTGTTATAATGCAGGAGTCCTTTGCTTATAATAATGCAGGGAGTCCTTTGCTTATAATAATGCAGGGAGTCCTTTGCTTATAATAATGCAGGGAATCCTTTTCTAATAATAATACAGGGAATCCTTTTCTAATAATAATACAGGGAGTCCTTTACTAATAATAAACGGATCTTTACTAATAATAATACAGGGAGTCCTTTACTAATAAAATAATACAGGGAGTCGTTTACTAATAATAATAATACAGGGAGTCCTTTACTAATAAATAATACAGGGATCTTATATATAATATAAACACAGGGAGTCCTTTACTAATAATAATAATACAGGAGTCTTCTTACTAATAATAATAATACAGGGAGTCCTTTACTAATAATAATAATACAGGAGTCCTTACTAAATAATAATACAGGGTCCTTAACTAATAATAATCATACAGGATCCGTTACTATATTAATACAGGGTCCTTTACTAATAATAATACAGGGAGTCCTTTACTAATAAATAATACAGGGAGTCCTTTACTAATAATAATATACGGAGTCCTTTACTAATAATAATAATACAGTGGATCCTTTCTAATATAATAATACAGGGGTCCTTTATAATAATAATACAGGTAAATAATATACAGGGAGTCCTTTACTCAATAATAATTCAGGGAGTCCTTCTAAATTAATATATCAGGTAATAAAATACAGGGAGTCCTTTACTAATAATAATACAGGGAGTCCTTTGCTATAATAATACAGGGAATCCTTGCTTATAATAATGCGGGAGTCCTTTATATATAATACAGGGAGTCCTTTGTATAATAAGATGCAGGGAGGCCTTTGCTTATAATAATGCAGGGAGGCCTTTGGCTTATAAAATGCAGGGAGCCTTTGCTTATAATATGCAGGGGGAGGCTTTGCTTATAATAATGCAGGGAGGCCTTTGCTTATAATAATGCAGGGATCTTTACTACTAATAATTAATGCAGGGAGTCCTTTGCTACTACTAAAAATAATAATACAGGAGTCCTTTACTAATATGGTATATGCCTAAATTATTCAAGGGCACAACATGATTGGTAAAATGTGTATGTAGACCCTCAGTCAACATATGGGATAGTATATCAGATGGTACAGAGGAGTGAAGGAATTTGAAGATTTTTCTTCCTATTTGAAAGATATGCCAATGGCAGTGGATGAAAAAGCTGTATATTCTCCCTTAGGAGAAATGGATATTCCAAGCAGCAATGTGTATAGGTTTAAGAATGTGAGTTAGCAATATACTGAGGTTTGAACCGTGTAGCCATAAACAAGAGAAAAAGTAGAGCTGCGACCTTTTATTGGCTGACGGACAACAACAAAAAATTATAACAAACTTTCGGTGGTGAGTTGTCTAAGCCTAAGAGAAATCACCAACTTATATACACATAGGAACGGTAAATATCAACGCTAGAGATATTGAACAGGACCCGTTCTCACATTTTACAAGTATCGACTTGGTGCCACTCCTCCACTATTGTTACCAAATCAGGGGTAGTCTCAGGGTTTTGCCACCTGAGACAACTTTGAATGCTGCCCTTTGTACCACTAGGTGCCATGAAGTGCGCCAGCGACAAACCAGGGCTAGGTGTGTGTGGCTTCCAGGAATGGGCGTGGTTAAACATTTGGTCTTTTTAAATTCACATCACAGCAGTATTTATACAGTTCCCCAAAAAGACATTTATCTCACCATAATTCCCTGACGCTTTTCTTTAAAAAAAAAAATTACAGTGCGCTCTGCCTGCCCGCTCTCTGATGTTTTATCAGGGGTGGTGCCTGAGCATTTTGCTCATATTGCCTCATTAGAGAGACACCCGCCCACAACGATTTCTCAGTTTCTTCTGTAACATCCAGCAGATGAAGGGGCTTAGGACTCCGAAAGCTTGCTATTTTTTTTTTTTGGTTGGTTTCTAGTAGCCAATTATAGGTATCGCAGCTCTACTTTTCTCTTCTAAGAATGGAGAGGGATACTTTGGCAGGTGGAAGAAAAAAATAGTAGTTTGTCATGTAGTCCAGGAATGAGGAGATAAAAATGGCAAGACCATGCATTCTGATTATTTGTTATGTACAGAACACCGCGATTTATAAAATTTCATATAGCGACCTCTAGTGTCCATTGATGAGATTACCTTTAAACAGCTTCAATTAATTACATAGTATTGATTTTTTTGTTTCCAATAAACATATTGTTCGATTCTTTCATGTACAAGGTATCCATTAATTAGGGTCATTCACATCTCTCCATTTATCTCCCCATTCACGTGCCTAAAAGAAGAAGTTTATAGCCAAATCGCATCTCGGGCATTGTTGGAGATGGAGCGTTGTTGCATTTTTAAATCTACTTTCCTTTTTTCTCTTTTCTATTGTTTTTCTCCTCACCCCTTCTCCACCTGTGTTGTGAAATAAAAAAACATGGTGTATAACAATCGTCAAAAGAAACAGGAGAAATTGACTTTCTCATTGAAACCCTTTGGTCTTATGGTCTCCATATCCAATAAGTTTCCCTTTTGTAAACTTTTTTTTTTTCTACGTTTGTGTCTTGTCTAGACTTTATTATTCTGTGCTTTTATATGCCATCAGGCGTTGTCTTACTAATCTTTGTTTGCCAATATACACAAGGACATTGTGTTTGTTACTTTGTTGGTGAAATGATATTGATGTTGATAAAACCTGAAAGAAACACTAACGAATGGACACTTTGTGTATATAAAAGTAATAACATATGTATATGGAAGCAAAAATATCTGATAACCACTAGAGGAATACTGTTTAATCACTTATTATAAACACAAAGCGATCATTATAGGACATGGTGTAAATTTTTGAATTACTTGTATGTTCACACTTGACAGTGTGCTTTGTTCTGTACAGTAAACACAACGATACTCCCACATCACGAACATGTGGTGTCCATCTTCTTTGTTACGATGAGTGAATGGGCAATAGTGGGCTCATATGTGAGGAATACGAGCGTGGCCACCTACCTGACCCAGGAAAAGACAAGTGCTGTAGATTGTTACTGTTATGTGACCCATATTAGAACACAACCCACCCTGAGGTCTCAAAAGTGAACCTGTAGGTAATTGGATTGGTAGTCAGGTTGTGGTTTGATAATGAGGCACAGGAGAAGCACGTGTGGTCACGTTTGCAGTATAATGTTACTAGTTGTTTATTTATGTGTTGTGCTTACCCACAAGTCATATTTTTACAATAAATAGGCTGTGTGCTCCTACAAAAATCTGCTAAAATAGTATCACAAAAATTGCACACAATTTCCTTTTGCATGCCACACCGATAATCATATCTAGCACAACCAATATAAAATGTACAGGAACGTTGATCTGAGTAAGGTTCGTACACACGTCAAAGTGTTGCAACCGACGCACGACTCCCGACAACGTTTTGACTGAGAACGTGCATGTGTTGTTCGGGGTGGGGGGTTCGTTCGGCAATCCACTGGCGACCCCCGACCGAATGAATCACTCGTGATTCGGGCAGTTCGGAGGCGTCTCAGGGGGTCGTGGCTCGGTGCAAACATTGGACAGTTGTTTCGAACCTTTAGAGTGTTGAGGTGATTTGAGGATTCTCTTATCATAAACCAGAAACCTGTTTCAAAAACTATTAAAAAGAACCTTTTTTAGACAGTTGTTACGATTAGTTTGCAATGTTTAAAGTGCATTTGTGGTCTCCGTACTAGTGCCCTAGCTGTGTCATTCCAACGTTATATGCTTGTGCAGCTACTGCTGCCTGTCTCTGTGACAGGCACGTGTTTTAAGCTGTTCATAAGTCATAAGTGAAGGCTGCAATCCTATCTGTTGCTTTACCCTCCTGTGGGACACTTCAGCAGAGCTTATGATGCTCTGTCCCAGTCGTAGTATGCGATCATTTTAGGGTCTTTTTAGCCAAGGCTCTTGTTGGAGACCATATTTCCCTTATAAATTAAATTAAAATGATTGTAGGAGACCATATTTCCCCTTAATAATATTAAATTAAATTAAATGATTGTATGGAGACCATATTCCCCTTATAAAATAAAATGATTGTATGGGAGACCATATTTCCCCTTATTAAATTAAAATGATTGTATGGAGACCATTCCCCTTATAAATTAAATTAAAATGATTGTATGGAGACCATATTTCCCCTTATTAATTAATTAAAATGATTGTATGGAGACCATATTTCCCTTTATAATTATTAAATTAATTAAAATGATTGTAGGAGCCAATTCCCTTATTAAATTGACATAAAATGATTGTTGGAGCACCAATATTTCCCTTTATAATTATTAATTAAATTAAAATGATTGTATGAGACATATTTCCCCTATTAAATTAAATTAAAATGATTGTATGGAGACCATATTCCCCTTTAATAATTATTAATTAAATTAAAATGATTGTATGGAGAGACCCATATTTACCCCTATATTAAATTAAATTAAAATGATTGTATGGAGACCATATTTCCCCTTTAATAATTATTAATTAAATTAAATGATTGTATGGAGACATATTTCCCTTATTAAATTAAATTAAAATGATTGTATGGAGACCATATTTCTTTAATAATTATTAAATTAAAATGATGTATGGAGACCAATTTCCCCTTTAATATAATAAATTAAAATGATTGTATGGAGACCATATTTCCCCTATAATTTATAACTTTGCATTCTGCAGTTCTAATTATTCTGTTTAGTAAATAGTTTTCTTCTTGGCAGGATGAAGTTCCTCCCTGGCAGTGTCGCGCCCATTACTGGTCTCTCCTTCCTCGGACCAGAACCAGAGGACTGGAAGATTTTACAGTCGTTACAGGTAAGTTAATGTGCCATTAGATTTTTGGCTTTACATTACATAAGGAATTGAATAGTAGTTAGGCTGCTGGGCAAGGGAAATACCATCTTGTTAGGTATGACTGAGCTTGGTTAGCCTGACATTCGGTGAATTATTTTAACCCGGGAGCCATTGTTGGGTAAAAGTTATTATGGTGAAGAACCATAGAACCCACATGCACATGTTAGTCTGGTTTTTTTTACTACAACACCCATTTACTGAGTCTATAACTATTAACCCCCCAAATACTATTGTGGGGTTGCTCCAGGTAAAATATGAGGATCGATCATCTGTTTACGTGTCCTTTGTATGGGGGTTTAGTAAGACTTAGCCTTGTACACAGGCCTCGATTTTTGAGCGAGGCACACCCCCACGCGGCAGAGTGGTACACCCGACGACCTCCCTTTCGGCCGAGAATCGTCTGTGTGTACGCGCTCAGTCAGGGGGTCGTTCGTTGATCCAGCTGGCACATACACACGGACGATTCCTCCGAAGCGCCGTTCGTTGGTGTAGCTCTCTTGCGTTGGGGGTTGTTCCCGCCCATAAATCTAGCGTGTGTACAAGGCTTTAGCTCTCTATTGTTGTCTCATATCAAAGGCATAAGGATAGGTACACACTGGCAAATTTTTTGCCCTGACGGTCACTTGTGGAGAGAACCGCCCGATCCAGCGAACAATGACATGGGCGACTGCACACACAGACGATTTTTCGGCCAGACTGACCAATATAAGATAATACTATGATCTCCTCTGATCAGCTTTGTTTATCTAATAGAACTGCAACAGGAGCTGGAATTCCTAGGTTCAGGAAGAGTATATAAAGGATGAACAGAAGAACCTGAAGAAGGAGTTCCTGCACGCCCAGGTAGAGGTGAAACGCATACAGAGTTTCCCACTGGTTATTGGCCAGTTCCTGGAGGCGGTTGATCAGAATACGGCCATCGTGGGATCGACTACAGGTTATTACTCCCAGCATTGGGAACCTTTGTTTATTTATTCATGTCAGTATCGATGGTCAGTTGGGAACTTGCTAGAAGGGATTTGTACGGGATTGTGTTTATAAAGCAAACCACACACTTCATTTTTCAGACACTTACTGTTTATTTGTGAATATTGCTGCTGTGATAGTGTTTTGGGGTGGGATGGAGTTTCCTCTCCTGGGATAAAGGCTTGCTGACAATTCAGTGACATAACTGATGAAGCCAGCGGTGGGGGGACTAAGTGGCCCTGCTCTTTATTCATTTTTAATCATCTATTATTGTCTTTGTATTAAGGCTTTGGTGTTTTTCTTTAAAACATCTGTTTTTATTCTTTCGTTTCTCTAGGATCTAATTACTATGTCAGAATACTGAGCACCATTGACCGTGGCTTCTGAAGCCCACGCCTCTGTAGCTCTTCACAGCACAGTAATGCTCTGGTGGATGTTCCTGCCCCTGAGGCTGACAGCAGTATCATGATGTTAACCTCAGGTAACAGACTGATTGGCTGCTCTCTCATTGGTAGCCTGTAAACTTGGATGTCCCTGAATCAGAATTCTACTTTGTTTCATGTTCAGTTCCGACACTATTATTATTACTGCATGATATCGTGTATGTGTATTTAGATCACTATAAAAACCTTCAAAGTAGACACACTTTAAGAAATAAATTCTATCTCCACCCTAAAAACCCCCCAACAGGGTGTTAGATTCCCTAAAAAAGCAGCACAAACATACTTGAGCCTTCACTCCACGGCTATGTCCTTTTTCCCTCTGCTGGAAGTTGCAAACAGGGGTCGGACCAGCAGCAGTGTCTGTGATTGGCTGAGAGGCAGCCAATCACAGATGCGGCTGCAGCAATGCAGAGCACTGGGGGAATGAAGGGCTTCGTATGTTTGTGCTGTTTAATTTTAGAAATCTAACGTGGCTGTTGGGGGTGGGCAGGGGTGCCCTACGCTACAGAAAAAACTTTTAATGCTAGGTGGAAGGACATCGATGGGATCCAGACTGTGTGTGTGTGTGGGGAGAGGTGCATGCCACTCCCAGAGGACAAGGAGAAGGCAGAAACCTTTTGACAGGAAGACACCTCCTACTCTTCCTGGACTTTGAACAAGCACTGCAGGAGACCATAAGGAGCAGAGTGCAAGTAGTGGGTTAAAGGGTATCTACACAAGATCCCACTACTTTTTCGGATTTTAAATCTGAGCTGTAGATCCTGAGAAATCATCATTTTAATCACAGCATTTACAGGTAAAGACCTGTCACTCCAGAAGCAGAAATTATAATGTGTCCCATCCCGACCTCTTACTAGATCTTGGCTGTCTGCCAGCACACTTTCTGTAATAATTATGAGAATCACGCAGAGAAAAGAAGGCAGGGGGAGGAAGGAGATGTGTAAAGCAGCAGTGTCCATGGTGAGGATGGGCAGAACGTATGTGTCGCAGACACACAAGGAGGCAGTGAGTAAGGAGTGGGGGCAATGAGGAGACTCACTAAACATTATTAATTTAATGACAAAGCAAGCACGATAAATATGTGAGTACCACCATTTTACTTTTTTCACATTGTAGTTTCACATAAGTAAAGTGTTTGAGTGAGTATATGACCCTTTAATTTTAGTTTGGGGGGGTAGACATGCCCTTCATATAAATTATTATTAAGGCATTGCTAGGTGTCTTGTCTACCACATGCATTGGTAAAATAAAGTTTGGTCATTGTTATTATCTAGCAATGCCATAATATTCACACTAACTACTCCGTTTTCTGTGCAGTGTGTTTTGGAAATGCATTGCTGCGTTCAGTTTAGTGCAAGAAGACGCTTAGGGGGAGATTTCAATATGGCTTTTCCTCGTCTAAAACCACGTTAACCCCAAAAAAATTCGGTTACGTGGTTTTAGACGGAATTTAGAGCACAGCGCCATTCCAAATGTTTTGGAAACAGCGCTGTGCTAACGATCCAAAGCCCCTGCCGTTAAGGTTTGCGCTACCCCGGGTGTGTGTGAAACTTAACAGTAAAGGTTTGGGAGCGTTAAGGTTGCGTTACTTACCTTAGCCTGATCCCGCGATGCAATAACTGACGTAATCTCGTTACGTCAGTTATTGTATCGCGGCTCGGGCTAAGGTAAGTAACGCGCGGCGTGGGATATTGGATCTCCCAGTTAGTCTATGAATGCAAAAAAAACCGCACTAAAATGCCAGCGTGCCAACGCACATTATGATTAAAACTGCATTCAAACGTGGTGCAATTGCACTGTTTTGTATTTTGCAGAGTGAACATAGCCTAAGCAAGACTGGGATTATTTGTCTATTGGCTCTTACACCTTTCTTCTTTTTCTCTGCACAGATCAGAAGCCAGATGTGCTTTACTCTGACATTGGTGGAATGGATATCCAGAAGCAGGAAGTGAGGGAGGCAGTAGAACTGCCACTAACACACTTGAGCTCTATAAACAGGTGAGGGGTGGAGGTCCTTGCTGAGGACCCTTGCTTTAGCATCAGTGGGATACTAGAGATCTTGGGTTCCTGACAGACCAACTGACCTAATACCAATTGCTCTGGACTTCTTTTTTTCTTTAGATTGGGATTGATCCTCCTAGAGGAGTGTTGATGTACGGACCCCCGGGTGTGGAAAGAACATGTTGCCAAAGCTGTGGCTCATTCACACTACAGGTAAGCAGGAGAGGTTGCAAGATGCAGGGCTGATCTTCTTTTATGGAGTTTGGGTTGTTTAACTTTATAAAGTCCCTTCCCAAGACTCTTCTACTCCTGCTGGTTTAGCCTTTTAAACTATTGATGGACCTTTGGCTAAATTTCCTCACCAATTCCTTGAATATTGCCCACGCTGCATTTATCCGCGTGGTTGGTTCGGAATTCGTTCAGAAGTATTGGGCGAGGGTCTCGCATGGTGCGTGATGTCTTCCGCCTTGCGAAGGAGAATGCCCCTGCCATCATCTTTATTGATGAGATTGATGCCATTGCTACGAAACGGTTTGATGCCCAGACTGGAGGTGAGGTGTTTTATCGATATAAACATTTTATCCTCATTGCCACGTTCACAGTTTACATTACGCATGGGTGTGATTTATTTCCACTAATTCCACCACATCACAAAGCTACATCTGTAACTAAGGCCCTTTAAACCTATATCCACAGCACCATCTGGTCTTATTATGGTCAGTCATTCACAATACAGTCCAAAGTCACTCCAGCACACAGCTGTCTGCCAGACAATAATAGGTGCAATCCTCCTGCCCTCTACTCCCAGAGCCAAGGAACTCCTGTTCTCAACATTCAGTCATTACAATCAGCTGCAAATTGCTGACATTGAAGATGTTTCTTTAGAATTCCCAGGCAATCAAATCATACTGATTTGAAACTAAATATTGTGTACACAGCCTCAGACAGGGGTGTATTGTTTAAGTTCGAGAGAGGCAACCGGGTCACGACTAACTTGTTATGTCAAATACAATGCACCTCCCTTTGATGTGTGGGTCTAGCTACGTAAGATGTGACTTGTGGGCAACAACCACGTATGATTGATTGCACAATATATTGAACACATCTATCATTAGCAAGTACAATAAACTGGAAAGACCAAATCTAAGGAAAATATCTTCCCAGCAATTTGTCTCATTCAGAGTAAGAACTGAGATTTCACATCTACACCAGTTAATGGAACACGCTCAGAATATCTTTGATCAGGAGGAGAGAGAAGGGAGAATAAAGAACTCCCTGTACAGGTTGCAGATTTACATCTGGTTTATGATTGGGTAGGAAGAGGCTATTGCTGGTCGCTTTTCCTTTCCCCACAATGCAAAGTTAAGATAAGTAAAAGACACAGCAGTCTGTTATTAACAGTTTCTAGAATCCATTTATACACACTAACGTTTTAGCTTTCCTTCCCCTATAGATTGTATCCCATGTGCTGTAACATTTGTATACATGTACATAACAGATGGTGGGGATTAGATTCCTGTGACAATTGTAAACGGAAACTTTATTTGGTCTCTGCAGCGGATCGTGAGGTTCAGAGAATTCTATTGGAGCTTCTCAACCAGATGGATGGATTTGATCAGAACGTCAATGTGAAGGTGAGAATGCGTCTCTGGTAGGGACCATCCTACTATTTGAAACTCAATTAAATAAAATATTTGTTTCTTTCCTGGTACAAAATCATACAGAAAAATTTCTCACCCAACAATTTCACTTTATTAAAAACACTCAGACCTTCAGCTAAAGTATTTTTTTCAAGCACCAACCCATGCATGGGGACTGGCAGGAAAGGTACATTTCCATTAATTTTACACCAACCATGCATTGGGACTGGCGGAAAGGTACATTTCCATTAATTTACACCAACCCATTCATGGGACTGGCAGGAAAGGTCAATTTCCGTAATTTTACACCAACTCATACATTGGGACTGGCAGGAAGGTCCATTTCCATTAATTTTACACCAACCCATGCATTGGGACTGGCAGGAAAAGTAAATTTCCATTAATTTTACCCCAACCATGCATTGGGACTGGCAGGAAAGGTACATTTCCGTTAATTTACACCAACCCATGCATTGGGACTTGCAGGAAAGATGCATTTCTGTTAATTTTACACCAACCCATGCATTGGACTTGCAGGAAAGATGCATTTCTGTTAATTTTACACCAACCCATGCATTGGGACTTGCAGGAAAGATGCATTTCTGTTACTTTTACAACACCAACCATGCATTTGAGGCTTGCAGTAAAGGTTATGTTCCCACCCAATTTATTTAAAGGAATAGTTTACTCCCAAAGTGAACTATTCCTTTATGTATTGATTGAAGCCCTTTAGGTTAAGGAGCTTTGCCTTACCTCCCGTTCTTCAATCAATGGTGGTGGTTCGCGTAAAAGTTACGTTTCTTGAATCTTCGTTCCTGGATCCTGAGCTATTGAAGAACAGGAGGTAAGGCATAGCTCCTTAACCTCCCGCTTCAATCAATATATATCCCAACACTTTGGGAGTGAACTATTCCTTTTAAAATTCCTGTCCATTTGTAATTTGGTTTTGAAATATTTCGTTTTTTCTTCTGGTTCGTCTTTACGGTTCTAATTGCGATATTTCCTTCAACTCACAGTCCAAAGGATGATTGAGTTTCTCTATGAGGTTGATTTTAGCTATTGCAGGAAACTGTTAAAGCCTTTTTTCCCAATATGGTAAGATTTTTAGTTGTATAGTTTCTTATGTTTCCTTCTTTGCACGGTTCTTCATTACCTCCTTTTAGGTGATCATGGCACCAACAGAGCAGATACATTAGATCCAGCGCTTCTGCGCCCTGGGCGTCTTGATAGGAAGATTGAATTTCCCTTGCTGACCGTAGGCAGAAACGCCTCATTTTCTCAACGATTACTAGCAAGATGAACTTGTCTGAGGAAGTGGACTTGGAAGACTGTATCCTTTTATCTTGTGTTTAGTTTAAAGGACAACGCCACCCTCATAAGAACATCTTTTAGAAAAATGGCCTCTTTAAAATATGTTGATATATCATAGTTTGTCCTATGAATTCATTACTGTGTGCCTGCTATGCTTCTGGATGCCTCATGGAAACTGAGCAATTTAGAAACCTGTACTGAGCCTGTACTGAGCCTGGGCATGCTCAGAAGAGACAGACAGGGGATGAACATTCAGTCATTGGCTGTGATATCACTGTCAAATCCATAACTGACAGTTACTAACTGGAAGAACCAGGAAGCAGGAACAGGGGAAACAGGACATTGTGCAGGATTTCAGGTTACACTTTTATATATTCACATTTCAAACTATTACCGTTTAGGGTTTGGGGGGGGTGATTTACCTGTATGTAAGTTTCATTATTTGGGGCTGGACTTGCCCTTTAAAAGCTGTTACACATTAATGGCACTAGAGGTCACTATAGTCCATTTATCACCAATTAGGTTTTACAGTTTGATGTTTTGGTTGAAACATGTTTCTGTGTTAGAAGATAGATGATCACAACTATGTGAGTATGAAAGGAGTGTGGTAATGTATGTAATGAATGATTGTAAATGTAAACTAGGGTTTGTTTTATATGCAAGGCTTAGCGTGTAAATGAAGCAACTAGAAGTGAGCAAGGAGATTGGGACATAGAGCTTGGGTAATTTTGTGTAACTGTCCTAAGGTTTTGTGCACGTTGCCACATCTCTATCTCTTGTTGAGTTAGTGTGTTACTTAATTCCCTCTGTTGTAATGGGGAGAATAGGGTAGAGGTAAAATCCTGGCATCGGCTTCTATTACTGGATTCCTTGAATCGCTCCCCAGATTTGCGCTCCTGATAAGATCTCTGGAGCCGACATTAATTCCATCTGCCAAGAGGTAGGTACAGCTGTTGCACCCTTAGGGGCGGACTGTTACACGTGATTGGCTAAAGAGAGCTCGGCTTATTTCTTGGATGCCTCTATGTATATCAGATCTGTTGAGCATCAGAACACATTCCTGCCTGGGGGGTTGTGATTTTGCTGTTGCTATACATATGAAGCAGTAACTATATTATAAAGGGTTATGTAATCCTCCCTCCTAGAAAGCTTTGTGGGCAATTTATCTGACTAATCAGTTCGGTGGTGACCCTTGCAGCCTTCAGTACACTATAATATAGGGAATTGCCATTGGTCAGACCACGGTTACCTACATACTTTGGGGTTTGTGGCATCATTATGGTAAATTGTCCCTGATTTGAATTTGTGTTCATCCCAAGGTTAGCCACGTCTATCCAGTTTGCAGACTTTTACGTTGTGACGATATTTGTTTTTCCAGGCGGCGGGATCTGGCTGTGCGGGAGAAACAGATACATCGGTTTAGCCAAGGACTTTGAGAAAGCTTATAAACCGTTATCAAGAAGGACGAACAGGAACACGAGTTTTATAAATAAGCTGCACCTCCACTCGTGGGCTGTTCCCCCATCTGTATCTTTGTACTTACAGCTTCCCCAAGTACAGTGTAACAATGAGTTCAATTAAAAGTCTTTGGCCAGTTCATTTTGTACTGATTCTATATTTCTGTATAGTTGTTCCTGGATTTCCATATCCAGGTATGGAAAGACCAAATGCATGTGTCTGCATTAAAGTAATATACCCTTTAACATATGTAGGGAAGTGCCTGCAGGTCTCCTTCCTTCTCTTGCTACCCACTGGTAATGCACATGGTACTCGGTATGTCAATGTTTTGTACAGTAGTGCAGACATGTAATGTATGTTACTCTTGCAATGATCTTAGGCACCATAGGGGTGATGCAATACAGAGTAAAACCCACCTTATCCAATGTACCGTATATACTTGAGTATAAGCAGAGGTTTTCAGGATTTAAAAATAGCCTGAAAACTGAACCTCTGCTTATACTCGGGTCAAGTCTTACCTTCCAAATGTGGCCGCAGCAAGTCAGGAGAGCCGTCGGGAAGGAACATAGGTAAGGAAGGAGGTCTGTGCAGGTCAGATGTGCAGGTAAGGTTTGGGGTCTTATGGGTAAGAGGTGGGCAGGAGAATTGTGGATTATGTTGCTAAGTTTTTTTCTGTAAATGTTTATTAAACCTTGCCACTCCACATGTTTAGAAAACTACAATGCCCAGCTATCAAAGCATGCTGGGAGTTGTAGTTTCCAACCTCTGGAGTGCCAGGAAAGACAGAGTTTGAAAGGGGCAAAAAATGCCTCAAAACAATACAGAATCAGGAGGATGGTATCTTATTGTTGAAAAGATTGCCTTCTGATTCTGTATTGTTTTTGGGCTTAGTTGCCCTTTAATGGACATAAGAATTCCATACAGTAATAGCCTAAAAATAAGAGACTCGAGGTACCTCCTAGGCGTTCAATCCCTTCTGGCCACCTCAATGCCAGATACAACACTCAAGAATAAAGAAAGTAGGGCTGTCCAGTCGTTTCTCCTTTGCAAGGGTAATCCCTCTTTATTGCAGTACACAAATACACACAACGTTTCGGCCGCTAGCCTTTATCAAGTGTTGATAAAGGCCTAGCGGCCAACGTCATGTGATTTGTGTACTGCAATAAAGAGGGATTACCCCTTGCAAAGAGAAACGACTGGACAGCCCTACTTTCTTTATTCTTGAGTAATAGCCTAATCCAGTTTGGCTATTACTGTATGGGACCACTGTATGGGAATCTGCTGTCCATTTAAAGGGCAACTAAAGCCTCAAAACAACACTGAATCAGAAGGCAGTAGTGTCATTTCTCCCCCTCGACTTCAACTCAATTCGAACTCTACTCTCGAACTCGACTCAAGTCAATCAGTTTTTATTCGTTTTTACAGGTAAATATAGGTACCTCGACTTATACTCGAATCGACTTATATAGTAACTTGTGTTACTCTTGGAATGATCTCGGGCACTATAGGGGTTAACATAAACGGTACAATCGACCAAATGAGCGTAAAATCCACACTATCCAATGTAATATCGTTCCCATTGCTTTTTACACTTTTTTTGCATTTCTAAAAATGTTTGCAATAACAACAGGGCTATGCACTATCGCTCCCTGTGATCCCACTGCTGGGTGCATTACAATCATGGCTTTAATGAGTCATTAACTACCATTAAAAGTGTTGCTCCCTCTATTGGCTTATCACTTGCGGCTGCTGTATTGTTTTTCTTTTGCCCGCCCTGTATGGGTTCTTTTATAGGGACAATAAATGTTTTTGTTCTCTGAACATGTTTTAATGGGTTTTAATTCATTCACTAGGCTGGCTGGATATTGGATCTGTGTTGTTTTTGTGAGTCTAAGTCGTGGTCTGATTTACAGTGAAACTCTCGTCCCTGTTATGAAGAGTTAACAATCAAGTGTCAGTTCCATTGGATAAAGGTCATAGGCCGATACCTCCTTGGTTTTAATCTAGTATAGTTCATCCAATCTGTCTGTTCATATTGTACTTGTAGTTCGACATCCAAGACCTGTACTAGGTTTATATTCAGACGAGCGCTGTTTCAGTTTATCTGGTAACTGCTGGCAGATGGTCGCTATTGATAAAATGCGATGGTTTCCTGATGATAAACATCCAAGTCCACCAGGAAAACAGCTTGACTGGACATGGCCCTTGTCTTTTATGTACAGTTTATTTATAAATTGCAACGCAGCGCTGTACAATAACAAATACAATAGTCATACAAGGGGGATAAATACATAGTTTAATACATCTATTTATATAATTTTATAAGTGTCTAGAGCTTTGCCACAGAGGTAGAGGGTAGGGTCCCTGCCCCGAAGAGCTTACAATCTAGTCCCATTTCACTGAGTGGGAATGGACGGGGGATCTTATTTCTACCAAACTGCAGATCTTTGAAATCTCATTCCATTTATAAAGGTGGGAACTCGTGTCATTTATTGGATCCACTAGGGCTAGCCACACTAGCGCTGTTTGCGCCCGCGATTTTCGCTAAAATGGAAATCGCGGACGCGAAAATTCCCGCGATTTCCGATGCGCAGCGATTGCGCGTCCGTTCGCGTTTGGTAACGCATGAGTTCACCATTTATGGTGCGTTAACGCAGCGTTTCCATAACGCGAAAAGGCGAAAACGCACAAGAAAGCGCACACAATCGCGTGCGATAACGCGCGTGATTCCTGTGCGTTGCAGTGTGGCCTCACCCAAATCTGGAAGATTCTATTGTTCACAATCTGTAGCTCGTTACATTTCAATATGGATGATTGGTGGCAATTCAAACACTATCCGATTCCTATATTCAATTCTAGCTAATGGACAGATCTACACCCATGACAGATAACGGGCACCCCCCAATCTGACAGGTTTTCTTCTATCGCCCGTCTGTGCGCCCAGCTCTGATATCCATGATTAACTAATATCTAATGTTTGACTGATTTGAGCCCCCAAGGAAGGAGAGATCCCTGGCATCGTTATGTGAAGCTTTGTACACATGTCCCAATGGTGTCATCTGGGAGCAGCTGAGAACGACCGGGTGGCAGAGAGAAGGGTCACAAACGATACCAATAGGAGCCACCACACACGGTTCCGGTAGCTGGTTGGTGTGTAAAAGCTGGAAGGCATGTTCACCCTTCAAATGAAAAATTAAATAGTCGAATCGCCCCAAACCACAATAGAAAACACAGATGTAGGACTAATTAATGCCCAGCAAAATGTTCTTTTCCCCTTCACTCAGAAGGCAGCTAGAGGAAAAGCGTTGTCATTGGCTGTGATGTCATCTGTTACATCCATGACTGACAGCAGCTAACTGGAATAACAGGAAGCAGAAAGAGGGGTAACAAAACATAAGGCAGCATTTCAGGTTAGTCTTACATCTCCCAGAACTATTGCAGGTTTGTGGATGATTTGCCTATATACATTTTTTCATTTGAGGTGTAGACTTTCCCTTTTAAGTCTCTGGAGAAATTCACTGCTGGATGCAGCAAGAGTTTCTAAGGTGAACAGTGCAGTAACCATTAGCTTAAAGGACAACTCCACCCTCATAAGAACATCTTTTAGAAGGAATGGCTCTTTAAAATATGTTGATATTCATAGTTTTCCTATGAATTCATTACTGTATGCCTGCTATGCTTCTGGATGCCTCATGGAAACTGAGCAATTTAGAAACCTGTACTGAGCCTGGGCATGCTCAGAAGAGGCAGACAGGGGTTAACATTGTCATTGGCTGTGATGTCACCTGTCAAATCCATAACTGTCAGTTGCTAACTGGAAGAACCGGAAGCAAAAACAGGGGAAACAGGACATTGTGCAGGATTTCGGTTAGAACTTTATATTTCACATTTCAAACTATTACCGTTTAGGGTTTGGGGGGTGATTTTACCTCTATGTAAGTTTTCATTTAGGGCTGGACTTGCCCTTTAACTTGCTTCAGGGGGGCAGGGATATCGCAAACGTCACCCGCCGCAAGCTTTTCAATATCCCTTCTGGTGGCCGTTTCTACGGGACAATTTGAATTGAAATGACGTGCAGGGGTTCCCAGAGTGCCAAAAAGGATATTGAATCTCTGTAGGCTGAGTCTACACTATAACAGACCGCAATGACCGCAACATTCAGAAAGATCATTAGTATTGTATAATGTTATAAATTACAGTGTATATTCTCCTTTAATTCTGCAGGTTACTTTATTTGGCTTTATCATTTTCCCGTTACCCAGGCAGCGGTTGGCACCGTGGGAAAATAATTCATTATAATGACTGGTAAATTCCGTAAAATCTACGGTCGTTCTGTGAAGATGTAAAGGGTTAAACAAGGTCGGAGACCTATTTCAAGATAATAGGGGGTGGGAGGACTGCATTTAATATCTGGAGTTTTTCGCCTAAGGGAAGTATAATTGTCCCTCATTAGTTCCAGAAGCAGGAGCCGCTCACTAATATACTTACTCCTTTGTAGAACCAATTAACTTGTTTTACTTTGTGCAACTAACCGCCACTTGCGCTTGTCTGTAGGAGTTTTTACATTTAACTCCCTGTCACCCAGAATCATACGGAAAAGGATTTGTAGGAAATTTGGAAAAACTGTCCGGTGAATTGTCCTGGTGGATGGTTCTGTTGAACACACAGGGAATGACTGAGGCTGTGGTCACTTTATTGTGCGTTTGTGATGCGATTTTTGCCATTATTCTGTTATCGGAGCGATCCCACATACAATTGCCAGTTTCACCGAGGGTTAACGGTGACTGCTACAAGCAATATACAGGGTTATTCAATAAAGTTCTTATCGTTAAAATGGTGCTAATTTGCCCCAACCAATCAGATGTTAGCTTTCAAATGTTAATAAGATCTGATTGGTTGGGGCAAAATTAGCACCATTTTAAACTGTAAAACTTTTATTGAATCCCCCTGCTTATCGTTAAAAATGGTGCTAATTTTGCCCCACCAATCAGATGTTAGCTTTCAAATGTTAAATAAGATCTGATTGGTTGGGCAAAATTAGCACCATTTTAAACTGTAAAACTTTTATTGAATCCCCCGCCTATCGTTAAAAATGGTGCTAATTTTGCCCCAACCAATCAGATGTTAGCTTTCAAATGTTAAATAAGTTCTGATTGGTTGGGGCACAATTAGCACCATTTTAAACGATAAGAACTTTTATTGAATCTCCCTGATAACGCTGCATTTGTAGAACAATTTTTATTTTTTTTTTAATACCAGGAAATGACCCATCCAGTGACTACAATAGGCAGACACATTTCTGTCCATTTAGGTCTAGGCCCCGTTAGTGTGTGATTAAGCGAAAGCGGACGCTAGTGCCCAATTGATGTGGTCATACTAGTGCACTGGCGCGTGCATGCGAACTGCATTTTTTGCGCACATGGCGTGATCTGAGAGCACTCCGGTAACGCATGGGCTTACGTACCCATTTCTGGTACGCTGGTGAGCACTTAAGTGTGGCCTCGGCCTTAATGATGCAAAAAACTTAAGAAAAACTTGTGTGATTCCTTATTAGTTACGGATACCAAGTTCATTTTGGGTTAAGTTCAACCTCCTCACCCCAGCAAAAAAAAAACCACAGTCTCCTCAATTACAAGGGTCTATATAGAGGTAGAATTACCGTAGGCGTTCCTCCATCAACATGCCATTTTGTAGCCCAATCCACAAGTCATTGTTACGTCACCTCTTAATGATGTCATGGCATGCACCATCACATAAAGTAGCCACAGCACATGTACGTAGGAAGGACCATGGGACGTGTCGGAGAGTCAATACTTTCTTCTACATTTCAGATCTTTATACGATTTAATATAAAAGCCCTTGTCTCCCTGTAAGGTGATTTATAGCACATTAAGCTCAATATCTGCATCTATTGGCAGACACCCAGTCCTAGTAACGACAACGTCAAGGTTATTACTATGGAAATTGTGAACAGTTGGACAGAACCAGAACTATTACATATTCCTCTTACACACTGTAAAGTAAAATCCAGAAATCTCTTGTTTTTTTTTATTTTATACAATATTCTACGTCAGGGTTCACACAAGGCAATTTTTCTTGCATGTTGTGTTTGCGGGTGGATCAGATGATCATGTATGGCGGTAAATCACAACCAATTGTGCGGTCCCCTATGGACTGCAAGTTTGGTCACGGAAAACTGTTACCCATGGTCTACCTTTGCCGCAACTGACAGTAATTCGTCTTTCTTCTGTGCTACTTGGATTTATAGATCTCAATAGGAAGTAAAGATGAAAAACTTTCGACCATCAAAGTAAATTTAAGAGCCCTACAAATAATGAATGAAAATATTTAAGGGCGAACAATATACTAACTAACGTCTTTGGCCTTTATTTATCCTGTAATATGTGTTATTACCGTATATAACTCGAGTATAAGTCGAGGTTTTTAGGCTTTAAAAAAGCCTAAAAATCCAGCTTCGACTTATACTCGTCACACTTGTATCCAGTATGCCGGCATCCGCAACGCTCCGCTCCACGTTCTGAGGGTGACGTCAATACCCGGAGCCGTCTCATTTCCGGGGCCGAGTAGTTGACGTAAGAGCCAGAGCAATGGAGTTGAGAGGCGGAGCGGATGCTGGCTTACAGGATAGAGGTTAGTGTACTGCACCATACTACACTAATCCACTGGCCTTCTCTGCACATGTACCTTCGCTTTGGGGTGGGGGTGGGACAGTAGTCCCATAACAAAAGCCCAATTCTTCCCACTGAAGATGTTCTGAAACTACAACTCCCCAAATAAAGCATGCTGGGAGTTGTAGTTTTTCAACATCTGGAGTGCCAAGGAATGGGGGTTACTATATGAGATTTAAAGGGCAACTAATGGCTTAAAACAATACATAACCAGGACCATTTTATATATTGTTAAAAATATGCCTTCTGATTCTGTATTGTTTTGAGGCTTTAGTTGCCCTTTAAATGGACAGCAGAATTCCCATACAGTAATAGCCATACTGGATTTGCCTATTACTGTATAGGATTAATGTATGGGAATTCTGCTGTCCATTTGAGGGCAACTAAAGCCTCAAAACAATACGGCATCAGAAGGCAGTAGTGGTCACATTTTTAACCCTTGACTTACACTCATCAGTCATGTTTTACTCATTTCTAGGTAAAAATAGGTACCTCAGATCGGCTTATATTCGAGTATATAAGGAACCCACTTTGAGGGTTAATATTTTAATATATTGCAGTGTATCAAACTAACTAAAAACTGCATAGACTGCATGTACTTAAGCTAAAGGGCAAGTTATGTTACTCTACCTTGATTATAACTGTTAGACTCAAACTAACCCTATATATGTTTTGATTAAATGGCTTTTTCTAACATTCTCCTTTAACACAGCTGATCCCCTTTTGTTGAGAATCTTAATTTGTTTCTTGATTTTTCCCCTTTATTTGGGACATATTTTTAAATGATGTTTTTCATTCACACTGTCCAACTGTGTTGAATTGAAATTCAATTTATTTGCACATTTTTTCTAAGTTTTCAATTCTACAAATACTGTTTCCTTTAGTTATTAATGTTTATTTTTAACGGCAAAAAAAAACGTTGGGTTCCTTTCTATAATTTTTTTACTGTTTTCATCTCCTCTCTGCCGTCTGGGAGTTGATTAAATCCAGTTTGTATTTATATTCGTCTTGTTCTAGAAAGTGAATGGTGCTAGAGATTGAAGGAAAACTAAAGCGCATATAAACGTTTTTGAAAAGCTACAGTAACATTGAAAAGTACTTGGGCCAGGGAGGTATGATTGGCAGGGCCGAGTGTAACTGAAAAGTTTTGGGAAATCCTATTGGAAGAACATCTGGCCATGTAAGGCTAACTTAAAGGGTATGTACACTGGGAAATTATTATTATTTTTTTTTAAATTGCCCATTACTGGAAACTACAATTCTTCCCAACTATCACCGTACCATTTCTTTGCTGATCTGTCCCCTATTTCTTTAGATATCCAGTTTGAAACATCTTATTTCAGCTGTCAATCAAGTACCTTATTAGCATAAACTCTTCTGTTATGTATAGTTTGCTGTAGCTGGAATGGTGACAGTTGATATTGAACTGCATGGTGGGAAATTCCCTCATCCAATGCTTAGGGATTCTGAGCATGCTTGCCCTCACAGAGAGTGAGATGGCTGGCAGACTGAGGGTAAGAGCTTGAGTAAAAACTTTACTGGATTGAAGTCATGCAGCAACACATACACATCAAAGTGCTGCTTACATGTATACATTTATAGAGTGAAATGAGGGAAAGTAATTTTTTTATGTACATTTCCTTTAACCTGGAAATAAAAGTGCCTGTCACCTATATAATGTCTCTGCCTTCTCCATTGCTTCTTCTGCTGTGTTAAAGGGCAAGTACCCCCCATTTACATTTTCTTTACAAAACCGGTACATTTTCCGCCATCCCCTCTTCAGTCCACCCATCTCTTCACAGATTTCAAGGGCAACTCCACTAAATGACCGTACCTCAAGCTGGGGAACTTTGAGCAGTTTTTCCGATTGAATTTCTGATTGTTTATAGTGTGCGTGCTGTGCTCATCAACGTAATCATATTGGGAGGTAGGAATTATCAATCTTACCTCCCTGTCCCAGATATTTTTTATATTTAAAGGGCTAGGCCACACTATCGGGGGGGGGGGGGGGGGGGGGGGGTTGGCGTTTGCGCATGCAATTGCACATGCGTTTTTCCCGATCATTGAAATCGTGGCAATGCACCGAAAATGCGTGTTTTCTGGTGCAATGCGATTGAAAAAACGCATGTGCAAATGCAACAAATTCCACAGGAAATCCAATGCGATTGCGTTTGCGGCGCAGTGCGGCCGTGCCCAAAAAGTGTTCATTTTACAGTGTATTTGTTCTTTAAATAACTGTGACCTGTACGACTGTCCCCTCTTGTGGGTGCAAAGCTGGTTTCTCTGTTTAATTCCTTTGATGTATTTCTATCCATCCGCGACTTCCTGTTAATTGTTATCTGTTCCTCTCCAGATAGTTGGTTTCCGTTATGTAAGTCATTGTGATAAGCTAAAGGAATCGCTTGTTTGTGATATCTTGACCCTCCAGCTTATATATATATTTTGCTTTTGATTTCAGATTTGGTTTTAATAAACATTATATTATAACATTATTGAATATTAAAATTAAAAACATTGGCAGCTCATATTGTTTATTTTAACATTCATTATTTAAATTGATATTTCCAAGGGCAGTAGGATTGAGCAGTCCTACCACTTTAAAAGGCTGCAAGTATCAGCTCTCAACTCCAGCCCGACCTGCTTTTTTCCTGTAATGTTCTAGGCAGAATTGGGGCCTATTTAATAACCTGCGATACCCCAGGTTATCATAGAAGTACGGCCACAGTGTGTATATTTATAACCGGCGGTCGTACAATTACGATCGCTGTTGTAAAACCTACGATCGTTAAAGGCACAGTAACCGTTTCTAGCCATACCGTGCCTTTATAAATATGGCCCTTAATGTGCATAATGAGTCGATATAAACAGCCACTCTCACCTAAAGTGGCCATAGGGGCGATAGAATAAATTGTTCTATCGCGGACGATCTTACACAATACGTTGATCAACCATATCGGGAATATCCAGATTCATATGACGGGTCTTAGCTGATCGCTGCTCTTATACTGAATAAGTGGAGGTAGGACTGAAGTGAGGTAGGGTTGGCCACTCCCTATCGAATGGAAATAAAAAATGAGAAAGTTGTCGGTTCCATAATCTGCAGTAACCAATCTGAGGTTCTCCAAAGTAGCCATACATTAGGACGATTTTACTTCCCCCGACTGAGCAACCCCACGGCATTAGACCGATCCTGCCGGAACTGCCTTTCCTGTTCTTCTTTGGCCAACACGCAAACGAATATCCCATTCATTTCGGGATCAATCGATCAGTCTGGTAAGTAAAATCTTCCTATTGAATGGCCACCTTTATACTGCGGTAAAACAAGTAAACCATTTGGTTGTTTGCTGCTGATTTATAGCACAGACTTTGTGCTTATATATGTGCACTGTGCAATCCTTACACTTAGCACGACATCATCTCCCATCTAACACCCCATAGTAATAGGCCAATTGGTGTCAAAGATTCCCCTCTGTTGATATCCGTTCTTATCAGTGAGATGGATGGATCTTATAAAAGATAAGAGGAGCACACTACTTCCATGATTCAATCATTTATTGTGCAAAAAAACATCCACAACGTTTCAGGAGGCCCCTGTCCCCTTCCCCAGGTATAACCAGTGTCGCCTCTAATAGACAGTCCGGTTCGTTATTATACAAATATTATCATCAGAATTACTAAAAAAAACTGTGGTTTTGGACCAAATCTGTAAAGTTCATCAGATCCGACAAAATATCAATTGTACAACTTCCTTTGCCAGTGGCTGAATACTGAGCGGTATTTCACTCTGAAGATCTGTAGATTAAAATTGCCCCTTAGTAATTGCCCATGTGTGTCTAGAAGCTGATTCATTTTTTTCCACTCGTTTTTTTTTTCATTCTTTGATCTATTTTTTTAATTGATCTTGATAATTTTAATTCAAATTTCTTTCAATTAACTTTAAACTGAACAAAAATTCAACCATTGAACAAATTAGAAACCAAATTGTCCTCTGGAGTGTTAGAAAAGTGATTTGTAGAGGGAAGACAAACCAACTGGACTATAGTTCAGAGATTCGGAAAACACAATTGGTTGATGAGTTTTTTTCTGGTTCTGTGGTTTCAGTCCCTCATTGTTCAATGTAACGTGGCTGTTTAACTGAATGAAAGTCACTGGTCGTCCAGTACAGGGAAATCTAAAAGGAAACAATACAATAAATATATCAAATAAAAGCTTCATTAGGATATTGTAGGATTCATCAGTACAAACGTGACATTTATTAGTCTGTTCCACTGTTACCATAACTAGTCCCCTGGGTGTTAAATGGAGGAGATTAAGGAAATCGTTTGTGTCCATGTGAGTCATGTCCCCCAAGATCTACATATACATACATAGCATTACTACCATAGACCTACAGAGGTTACTAGTCATAAACCCCAGAGCATTACTATCATAGAACCCACAGGCATTACGTCATAGAACCCGCAAGCATTACTATCATAGAACCCACAGAGCATTACTGTCATAGAACCCGCAGAGCATTACTATCATAGACCTGCAGAGCATTACTGTCATAGACCCGCAAGCATTACTATCATAGAACCCTGCAAAGAATTACTATCATAGACCCACAACATTACTATCATAGAACCCCAGAGCATTACTATCATAGAATCCTGCAGAGTATTACTATCATAGAACCCAAAAGCATTACATCATAGAACCCCAGAGCGTTACTATCATAGAACCCGCAGAGCATTACTATCATAAAACCACAAAGCATACTATCATAGAACCACAGAGCATTACTATCATAGAACCCGCAGAGCATTACTATCATAAAACCCGCAAAGCATTACTATAATAGAACCCGCAGAGCATTACTATCATAAGACTGCAGAGCGTTACTATCATAGACTTGCAGAGTATTACTATCACAATCCGCAGAGCATTACTATCATAGAACCCCGCAAAGCTTACTATCATAGAACCTGCAGAGTATTGCTATCATAGAACCCCAGAGCATTCTCATAGAACTCACAGAGCATTACTATCTAGACCCCGCAGAGCATTACTACATAAAACCCACAGATCTACTATCATAGAACCCGCAGAGCATTACTATCATAGAACCCGCAGAGAAGAACCCGCAGAGCATTACTATCATAGAACCCACAGAGCATTACTATCATAGAACCCGCAGAGCATTACTATCATAGAACCCGCAGAGCATTACTATCATAGAACCCACAGAGCATTACTATCATAGAACCCGCAGAGCATTACTATCATAGAACTTGCAGAGCATTACTATCATAGAACCTGCAGAGCATTACTATCATAGAACCCGCAGAGCATTACTATCATAGAACCCGCAGAGCATTATTATCATAGAACCCACAGAGCATTACTATCATAGAACCCGCGAGCATTACTATCATAGAACTTGCAGATTACTATCATAGAACCCGCAGAGCATTACTATCATAGAACCGACGCAGAGCATTACTATCCATAGAACCCGCGAGCATTACTATCATAGAGCCCGCAGACATTACTATCATAGAACCCGCAGAACATTCCTATCATAGAACTTCAGAGCATCTATCATAGAACCCGCAGACATTACTATCATAGAACTCGCAGAGCATTACTATCGTAGAACCCCGCAAGCTTACATCATAGAACCGCAGTATACTATCATAAACCCAGAACATTCCTATCAAGACTTGCAGAGACTTACTATAATAGAACCGCAGAGCATTACTATCCATAGAACCTGCAGAGCATTACTATCATAGAGCCCGCAGAGTATTACTAATCATAGAACCCAAGAGTATTACTATCATAGAACCCGCAGAGCATTACTATCATAGAACCCAAAGATTATCACTATCATAGAACCCGCAGAGTATTACAGCATTACTATCATAGAGCCCAGAGCATTACTATCATGAGCCCGCAGAGCATTACTATTATAGAACCCGCAGAACATTCCTATCATAGAACTTTCAGAGCATTACTATCATAGAACCCGCAGAGCATTACTATCGTAGAACCCGCAAAGCATTACATCAAGAATCCGCAGAGTATTACTATCATAGAACCCGCAGAACATTCCTATCATAGAACTTGCAGAGCATTACTATAATAGAACCGCAGAGCATTACTATCCATAGAACCTGCAGAGCATTACTATCATAGAGCCCGCAGAGTATTACTATCATAGAACCCAAAGAGTATTACTATCATAGAACCCGCAGAGCATTACTATCATAGAACCCAAGAGTATCACTATCATAGAACTCGCAGAGTATTACAGCATTCTATCATAGAGCCCACAGAGCATTACTATCATAGAACCCGCAGAGCATTACTATCATGGAACCAGCACAGTATTACTATCATAACCGCAGAGTACTACTATCATAGAACCCGCAGAGTATTACACATTACTATCAGAGAACCTGTAGAGCATTACTATCATAGAACCTGCAGAGCATACTATCATAGAACCTGCAGAGCATTACTATCATAAAACCTGCAGAGCATTACTATCCACAGAACCCAAAGAGTATTATTCATAGATCCCGCAAGTATCACTATCATAGAACCCGCATAGTATTACAGCACTACTATCATAGAATCCGCAGAGCATTACTATCATAGCGCCCACAGAGCATTACTATCATAAACCCACAGAGCATTACATCATGGAACCAGCACAGTATTACTATCATAGAACCCCAAGTATACAGCATTACTATCATAGAACCCGCAGAGCATTACTATCATAAAACCTGCAGAGCATTAATATCATAGAACCCGCAGAGCATTACTATCATAGAACCCTCAGAGC
Organism: Hymenochirus boettgeri; assembly: GCA_019447015.1. Classification (NCBI taxonomy): domain Eukaryota; kingdom Metazoa; phylum Chordata; class Amphibia; order Anura; family Pipidae; genus Hymenochirus; species Hymenochirus boettgeri. The sequence goes on from CM033475.1 coordinate 235,185,637, forward strand.
ATTACTATCATAGAACCCTAGGCATTACTATCAGAACCCAAAGAGCATTACTATCATAGAACCCACAGAGATTATTAATGTTAATCCCGCAGACATACTATCATAGAACCGCAGAGTATTACTATCATAGAACACGCAGAGCATTACTATCATTAAACCCGCAGAGCATTACTATCATAGAACCCTCAGAAGCATTACTATCATAGAACCCTCAGAGCATTACTATCATAGAACCCAAAGAGCATTACTATCATAGAACCCACAGAGCATTATTAATGTTTCCCGCAGAGCATTACTATCATAGAACCGCAGAGTATTACTATCATAGAACACGCAGAGCATTACTATCATTAACCCGCAAAGCATTACTATCATAGGACCCTCAGAGCATTACTATCATAGAACCCAAAGAGCATTACATCAGAACCGCAGAGCATTATTATTGTTAATCCCACAGAGCATTACTATCATAGAACCCAAAGAGTATCACTATCATAGAACACGCAGAGTATTACAGCATTACTATCATAGAGCCCAGAGAGCATTACTATCATAGAACCCGCAGAGCATTACTATCATGGAACCCGCACAGTATTACTATCATGAACCCGCAGAGTATTCCTACATAAACCCGCAGAGTATTACAGCATTACTATCATAGACCTGCAGAGCATTACTACATAGAACCTGCAGAGCATTACTATCATAAAACCTGCAGAGCATTACTATCCACAACCCAAACAGTATTACTATCATAGATCCCGAGAGCATTACTATCATAGAACCCGCAGGGTATCACTATCATAGAACCCGCATAGTATTACAGCACTACTATCATAGCGCCCACAGACATACTATCATAACCCACCGAGTCATTACTATCATGAACCAGCACAGTATTACTATCATAGAACCCCGCAGAGTATACAGCATACTATCATAAACCCGCAGAGCATTAACTATCATAAACCGCAGAGCATTACTATCATAGAACCTGCAGAACATTACTATATAGAACCCTCAGAGCATTACTATCATAGAACCCTCAGAGCTTACTATTACTATCATAGAACCCTCAAGCATACTATCATAGAACCTCAAGCATTACTATCATAGAACCCTCAGAGCATTACTATCATAGAACCCAATGAGCATTACTATCATAGTACCCGCAGAGCATTATTATTGTTAATCCCGCAGAGCATTACTATCATAGAACATGCAGAACATTGTTTCTGTATCCCGGAGACCGTATTTTATTACCTTCCAATGAACTAATGACTAATTCTCCAGGGGTTTGGAAATATTTTCCTTATTGAGATAGAAGAATATTAATAAAGTAAAGTCTGTGGAAATCTACAGAGCTTGACTGATCCTTTATGTTACTTGTCCAAACTTCACGACCGGATTTGCATCTCTTTATTCTAGACCAGAAGAATTAACATTACAGAAGGCAAATGGCCTCATTGTGTAGATGTTCCTTTTTATTATTTTATTACTATTTTAAATTAATTTTTAAACTTTAAAACAAAGTTTTTTAAAGAACAACATATCTAGAGTTTTACATTATTCAAAATGTATGTAAACTATAAAAAATGACTTTGCCTAAAGTTAAAGGATAAGTGCAATGTAAAAGCAATTTAATTTTAATCGGAAGCAGCAGCTTTAAAAAAAATCTGATCCCTTTTTTTTTCTCTAGGTCCCTCCTGAGCCTGACTTTCCTGATGTAAAGTTCCTGACATCTCGGACGTCACACGGTCACTGCTTTTGGAGTCTTAAGAAGAAGAAGATCCAAGAAGTCTCGGAGGGGCAGAGCTACTGAGTTTACAATGCAGATCCCAGATTTACATTAGGCAAGGTAGGCTCAGGGGGGACCTAGGAGGGAAAAAAATGGGGGGAACAGATTTTTTAAAGCTGCTGCTACAAATTAAACTTTACTTCTTTTTACAGTGCACTTATCCTTTAATCTATGAATGATTCACAGAACGCAACCAAAATTCTAGTTCATGCCCTTATCATCTCTCGGCTGGACTACTGTAACACCCTCCTGTCTACCAAGCAACCGACTGGCACCCCTTCAATCAATCCTTAACTCTGCTGCCAGGCTCATTCACCTCTCTTCCCGCTTCTCACACGCTGCCCCTTTCTGTCAATCTCTCCACTGGCTTCCCATCACCCAAAGGATCCAATTTAAGCTGCTAACCTTATCCTACAAGGCTCTCTCCAATACAGCCCCCCATACATCTCTGATCTGATAAACAGATACTTCCCAAGGTGTACCCTCCACTCTGCTAATGATCTTCTCCTCTCAACCACTCTAATCACCACTTCCTATACAGGACTTTTCTCGTGCTGCCCCTCTGCTCTGGAAATCCCTTCCTCGCTTTATACGTCACTCGCCATCACTTCATATCTTCAAACGCAACCTCAAAACTCACTTCTTCAGGCAAGGTTACAATCTGGACCTGGACACTTCTACCCCTCTTACTGACCCATCACAGACCGACTAGTTATAATCCACTGACAGCTTAGTTACAGATACTGATCTGTCACCTTATGTCTCATCCCCATCTCAGACTGTAAGGTTAAATCTGGACCTGGACACTTCTACCCCTCTTACTGACCCATCACAGACCGACTAGTTATAATCCACTGACAGCTTAGTTACAGATACTGATCTGTCACCTTATGTCTCATCCCCATCTCCTCTAGACTGTAAGGTTATAATCTGGACCTGGACACTCCTACCCCTCTTACTGACCCATCACAGACCGACTAGTTATAATCCACTGACAACTTAGTTACAGATACTGATCTGTCACCTTATGTCTCATCCCCATCTCCTCTAGACTGTAAGGTTACAATCTGGACCTGGACACTTCTACCCCTCTTACTGACCCTCACACGACCGACTAGTTATAATCCCCTGACACTTAGTTACAGATACTGATCTGTCACCTTATGTCTCATCCCCATCTCCTCAGACTGTAAGGTTACAATCTGGACCTGGACACTTCTACCCCTCTTACTGACCCATCACAGACCGACTAGTTATAATCCACTGACAACTTAGTTACAGCTACTGATCTGTCACCTTATGTCTCATCCCCATCTCCTCTAGACTGTAAGGTTACAATCTGGACCTGGACACTTCTACCCCTCTTACTGACCCATCACAGACCGACTAGTTATAATCCACTGACAACTTAGTTACAGATACTGATCTGCTTCACCTTATGTCTCATCCCCATCTCCTCTAGACTGTAAGGTAACAATCTGGACCTGGACATTTCTACCCCTCTTACTGACCCATCACAGACCGACTAGTTATAACCCACTGACAACTTAGTTACAGATACTGATCTGCTTCACCTTATGTCTCCTCCCCATCTCCTCTAGACTATAAGGCTACAATCTGGACCTGGACACTTCTACCCCTCTTACTGACCCATCACAGACCGACTAGTTATAATCCACTGACAACTTAGTTACAGCTACTGATCTGTCACCTTATGTCTCATCCCCATCTCCTCTAGACTGTAAGGTTACAATCTGGACCTGGACACTTCTACCCCTCATACTGACCCATCACAGACCGACTAATTATAATCCACTGACAACTTAGTTACAGATACTGATCTGCTTCACCTTATGTCTCATCCCCATCTCCTCTAGACTGTAAGCTCTTGGGCAGGGCCCTCCATCCTATTGTACCACAGTAATGCTGCAACTTACCACACTGAATGCTGCTGCACACGCACTACCCGTGTATGTAACATGTATGTTTTCCTCATGTATATTAATGCAACTGTAAAGCGCCACAGAGACAACACAAGATGTTGGCGCTATATAAATCTACAATAATAATAATAACATACTACAGGCTAAGCATCCCCTTCCCACTCTTAACCAACTCAACCAAGCATGCTCAATAATCACCATGAGTCAGCACTTGGAGAGGGCATGTCCCACAATGCATTTGCTAAATACCAGATGTCACCCCTAATTGCAAATAGCAGAAGAGTTTATGGTAATAAGGCACTTGATTGACAGCTAAAATGTAAGATGCTTCTGATTGATATTTAAAGGGCAGCTGTACTCACCTTGACCCCAATCCTCTTCTTCAGCCCTTTGAAGAAAAAACAGGATGGGGGCCTAAACTTACCCCTTAGCTTAGCTTCTAAATGCACTAACCTACTGAAGTTACGATTGCCCAGCATTTCAAATGGAGGGAGTGTCTGTGCAACCAATCAGATGTTAGCGCTGTGCATTGTTCAGCCCAATCCATCACCTGGACTGATCATTTAGTTGGATGCAGTGACAGACTGGGATTTTGGGGCCCACAAGGAAGTAAATGGCTGGGGGCCACCCATGAAGCATTATGGATCCCACTAATTTCTCACTGAATAATAAAATTATTGGTATTTGGTAAGTTTGTGACCAAAATTGCAAAGTTACAGTAAAAAATACAATTTATGGCACATGAATTTCCAACATGGTGGATTGTGGTTCCTGCAAATCTGATTGGTTCCCCCTGATACACATTTACCCCCCTGTTTATTTATCTAAATGAATGTACACAAGGCTCTGTACTGACACATATCAATACCCACTAACCCAACATTCTACCTGGGTAACATCCACACAGCCAACTCTGCAGTTAATTAACATTTAATTGGACAATTGTCCTCCCAGCTGCTGTACATGGGACCAGAACACTGTGGGTTAAAGGGCCAGTAGCTTGTGTGTCCTTAAATCCAATTAGATTCCTACCCAACAGCATGATGCAGTTACAATTCTACCTGTGTAAAGGAAGGTTTCCATTATAAACTTCATCCCCCTGCCTCAGTGTCTAGTATGGTGCCTCTTGGCTGGAGAGATAACAGCCATTAAGATTAGTGCCAGTGTGTAATGTAAATGACAAGTTTCTAGCTGAGCCAACAGAACCCATATAAAATCATCATGGGTGTTAGAATAAATATCCTGCACTAACCCCACCATAAGACCAGTCAGTGTTTCCATTGGAAGCATTATGCAGACTGCTTCGGTATCAGTGTAGCCAAACAGCACGTTTTTAATGAGCTGGTACTTAGTCTTGTAGCATGAGGATGTCAATGACTGTATGATGAACAGTGGTTTGTTTAGGGGGGATTTCTGGTGTCTGGAATCCCCCCTTTCTGCTTGTTCAGTACAGTCTGATGTTCTACTTCTCCTGATGCCCTTCCATAGACTGTTCTATACCTTGTTACATTAGTGGGTACACACGGTGCCAATCCTTCAAAGGTGACAGACACATTCTGCAAGAAGTCGGTGTTGGAAGCGTACTCACTTGACTGATACAGGGCCAATCCCTTTGGTACCATGAGGAATGTGTGTAACATCAGCAACTGTATCAGCAAACTGTATCAACAAAGGGCATCTCCACTGGGAAACCCACCTTTTGGTATTGAGTTTTATTGAAGAACAGGAGGTAAAGGCGCTGTGTCTTACCTCCCGTTCTTCAATAAAATGTTGAGGAGCCGGGAACTCTGACAGGTCCCGACGGACTCTGTATGCTTTGCACATCGCATTTGTACATGTTTGTCTGATGAAGGTGTCATACACACACCTAAACACCATTTGTTACAATGGATGCTCACCGTGAACTCATTACTCTACTTTATATGTTACCCATTGGCTATGCACCCAGCGAGTACATATAATGACTGGTAAATTAGGAGTGCGGGGGTTGAACTATATATCTACTGACTAATCGGTTCACTATCGGTTAGCGTGACTGAGCGGGACTTGCTATTGCCACGACTGACAGTCCTTCCTGGCCAACCAGTAGGAAGTGCTGAACGGTCGATCAGGGAAGACGGAAGGGTGTGTACCCAGCTTTAGTGTTTTCCACTCTGGAATTAGCTCCACCCTAACCTCCTCCCTGTGGGGTCCCGCAAGGCTCAGTAATTCGTCCTCTTCTTTTCTCTATTGATACCTATGGCCTTAGACAACTCATTAGTACATTTGAATTCCATTATCACCTGTATGCTGATGATACCCAAATACACTGACACCCCAGGTCCCCAGGGCCTTTATGTCCTCCCGCTTCCTCAAACTAAACATGGACAGGACTGAACTTGTCCTTTTCCCACCCTCACGATCTGTTCCCCTCCCTAGTCTCACTATTAATATAAACAACACATCCATATCCCCATCTCCTCATGTCCGCTGCCTGGGAATAACGCTAGATTCCGATCTTTTTTTCAAACCTCATGTCAATTCGCTTGCCGACTCCTGTCGGCTCCAACTCAGAAACATCTCCCGCGTTCGACCCTTCCTCTCAAAGGAGGCTACAAAAATCCTAGTCCATGCCCTAATCATATCCAGGCTAGACTACTACAACACACTCCTGTGTGGTTTACCAAACAAATGCTTGACACCGCTTTAATCCATCCTCAACTCTGCTCCACAGCTCATTCATTTCTCTTTTTGCTTCTCTAATGCCCCTCCTCTCTGTCAGTCACTCCACTGGCTGCCCATCACGCAAAGGATCCAGTTCAAACTGCTAACTTTATCATATAAAGCACTATCCAACACAGTCCCTCCATATATCTCACCCTATCCTATAAAGCACTATCCAACAGCCCCTCCATATATCTCACCCTATCCTATAAAGCACTATCCAACACAGCCCCTCATATACTCACCCTATCCTATAAAGCACTATCCAACACAGACCTCCGTATATACCCTATCCTATAAATCATTATCCAACACAGCCCCTCCAATATTCACCCTATCCTAAAAGCACTATCAACACAGCCCTCCATATATCTCACCTATCCTATAAAGCACTATCCAATACAGCCCTCCATATATCTCACCCTATCCTATAAAGCACTATCCAACACAGCCCTCCATATATCTCACCCTATCCTATAAAGCACTATCCAACACAGCCCTCCATATATCTCACCCTATCCTATAAAGCAAATCCAATACAGCCCTCCATATATCTCACCCTATCCTATAAAGCACTATCCAACACAGCCCTCCGTATATCTCACCCTATCCATTAAAGCACTATCCAACACAGCCCCTCCATATATCTCACCCTATCCTATAAAGCACTATCCAACACAGCCCCTCCATATATCTTACCCTATATAAAGCACTATCCAACACAGCCCCTCCATATATCTCACCCTATCCTATTAAGCACTATCCAACACAGCCCCTCCATATCTTACCCTATCCTATAAAGCACTATCCAACACAGCCCCTCCATATATCTCACCCTATCCTATAAAGCAACTATCCAACACAGCCCCTCATATATCTCACCCTATCCTATAAAGCACTATCCAACACAGCCCCTCCATATATCTCACCCCATCCATAAGCCTACCAACACAGCCCTCCATATATCTTACCATACCTATAAAGCACTATCCAACACAGCCCTCCATATATCTCACCCTATCCCATAAAGCACTATCCAACACAGCCCTCCATATATCTCACCCTATCCTATAAAGCACTATCCAACACAGCTCCTCCATATATCTCACCTATCATATAAAGCACTATCCAACACAGCCCTCCATAACTCACCCATCCTATAAAGCACTATCCAACACGCCCTCCATATATCTCACCCTATCCTATAAAGCATATCCAACACAGCCCCCCATATATCTCACCCTATCCTATAAAGACTATCCAACACAGCCCCTCCATATACTCACCTACCTATAAAGCACATCCAACAAGCCCCTCCATATTATCTCACCCTATCCTATAAAGCACTATCCAACACAGCCCTCCATATATCTCTCCCTAATCTATAAAGCACTATCCAACACAGCCCTCCATATATCTCACCCTATCCTATAAAGCACTATCCAACACAGCCCTCCAATATCTCACCCTATCCTATAAAGCACTATCCAACACAGCCCTCCATATATCTCACCTATCCTATAAAGCACTATCCAACACATCCCCTCCAAATATCTCACCCTATCTATAAGCACTATCCAACACAGCCCTCCATATATCTCACCCTATCCTATTAAGCACTATCCAAACAGCCCCCTCCATATACTCACCTATCCTATAAGATCATCCAACACAGCCCTCCATATATCTCACCCTATCCTATAAAGCACTATCAACACAGCCCCCATATATCTCACCCTATCCATAAAGCTCTTCCAACACAGCCCTTCATATATCTCACCCTGCCTATAAAGCACTATCCAACACAGCCCCTCCATATATCTTACCTATCTATAAAGCACTATCCAACACAGCCCTCCATAATCTCACCCTAACCTATAAAGCATACCAACACAGCCCTCCAACTCTCAACTATCCTATAAAGCACTATCCAACACAGCCCTCCATATATCTCACCCTATCCTATAAAGCAATATCCCAACACAGCTCCTCCATATATCTCACCCTATCCTATAAAGCACTATCCAACACAGCCCTCCATATATCTCACCCTATCCTATAAAGCACTATCCAACACAGCCCTCCATATATCTCACCCTATCCTATAAAGCACTATCCAACAAGGCCCTCCAATATCCACCCTATCCTATAAATCATATCCAACACAGCCCCCATATATCTCACCCTATCATAAAAGCACTATCCAACCACAGCCCTCCTATATCTCACCCTATCCTCTAAAAGCACTATCAAACACAGCCCCTCCATATATCTCACCCTATCCTATAAAGCACTATCCAACACAGCCCTCCATATATCTTACCCATCCTTATAAAGCACTATCCCACACACCCTCCATTATCTCACCATATCCTATAAAAGCACTATCCAACACAGCCCTCCATATATCTCACCCTATCTTATAAAGCACTATCACACCACAGTCCTCCAGATATCTCACCCTATCTATAAAGCAATCCAACACAGCCCCTCCATATATCCACCATATCTATAAAGCACTATCCAACACAGCCCTCCATATATCTCACCCTATCCTATAAAGCACTATCAAACACAGCCCTCCATATATCTCACCCTATCCTATAAAGCAACTATCCAACACAGCCCTCCATATATCTCACCCGACCTATAAAGCACTATCCAACACAAGCCCTCCATAATCTCACCCTATCATATAAAGCACTATCAAAACACAGCCCTCACATATCTCACCTATCCTATAAAGCAACTATCCAACACAGCCCTCCATATATCACCCTATCCTATAAAGCACTATCCAACACAGCCCCTCCATATATCTCACCCTATCCTATAAAGCACTATCCAACACGAGCCCTCCATATATCTCACCCTCTCCATAAAGACTATCCAACACAGCCCCTCCAATATCTCACCTATCCTATAAAGCACTATCCAACACAGCCCTCCATATATCTCACCCATCCTATAAAGCACTATCCAACACAAGCCCCTCCATATATCTCACCCTATCCTATAAAGCACTATCCAAACACGCCCTCCATATATCTCACCCATCCTATAAAGCACTATCCAACACAGCCCTCCATATATCTCACCCTATTCATATAAGCACTATCCACACAAGCCCCTCCATATACTCACCCTATCCTATAAAGCACTATCCAACACAGCCCCTCCATATCTCACCCTATCCTATAAAGCACTATCCAACACAGCCCTCCATATTCTCACCCTATCCATAAAGCACTATCCAACACAGCCCTCATATATCTACCCTATCCTATAAAGCACATCCAACACAGCCCCTCATATATCTCACCCTATCCTATAAAGCACTATCCAACACAGCCCCCATATATCTCACCTCTCTATAAAGCACTATCCAACACAAGCCCTCCATAATCTCCCCCTATCCTATAAAGCACTATCCAACACAGCCCCTCCAATATATCTCACCCTATTTCCTATAAAGCACTATCCAACACAGCCCCTCCATATACTCACCCTATCCTATAAAGCACTTATCCAACACAGCCCTCCATTATCTCACCCTATCCTATAAAGCACTATCCAACACAGCCCTCATATATCTCACCCATCCTATAAAGCACTATCCAACACAGCCCTCCATATATCTCACCTATCCTATAAAGCACTATCAAACACAGCCCTCCATATATCACCCTATCCTATAAGCACTATCCAACACAGCCCTCCATATATCTCACCCTATCCTATAAAGCACTATCCAAAACACAGCCCCATATATCTCACCCTATCATATAAAGCACTATCCAACACAGCCCTCATATATCTCACCCTATACTATAAAGCACTATCCAACACAGCCCCTCCATATATCTCACCCTATCCTATAAAGCACTATCCAACACAGCCCCTCCATGTATCTCACCCTATCCTATAAAGCACTATCCAACACAGCCCCTCCGTATATCTCACCCTATCCTATGAAGCACTATCCAACACATCCCCTCCATATATCTAACCTTATCCTATAAAGCACTATCCAACACAGCAACTCCAATTATATACCATCCATGAAAGCACTATCCTAAACACAGCCCCTCATACTTTTTTTTCTACTTTTGTGTTTACCCTTTTTTTTTGGCTCTTATAAAGCATGTACTTGTTTTGACTTCCCAACACAGCCCTCCATATATCTCACCCTATCCTATTAAAGCACTATCCAACACAGCCCCCATATATCTTACCCTATCCTAATAAAGCACTATCCAAAACAGCCCCTCCATATATCTCACCCTATCCTATAAAGCACTATCCAACACAGCCCCTCACATATCACCCTATCCTATAAAACATCCAACACAGCCCCTCCATATATCTCACCCTATCCTCATAAAGCATATCCAACACAGCCCTCCATATATCTTCCTATCCTATAAAGCACTACCAACACAGCCCCTCCATATATCTCACCCTATCATAAAGCACTATCCACACAGCCCTCATATCTCACCTATCCTAATAAGACTATCCAACACAGCCCTCCATATATCTCACCTATCCATAAAGCACTATCCAACACAGCCCTCCATATATCTCACCTATCCTATAAAGCACTAAACACAGCCCTCCATATATCTCACCCTATCCTATAAAGCATATCCAACACAGCCCTCCATATATCTCACCCTATCCTATAAAGCACCTATCCAACACAGCCCCCCATATACTCACCCTATCCTATAAAGCACTATCCAACACAGCCCCCTCATATATCTCACCCTATTCCTATAAGAACTATCCAACACAGCCCTATATATCTCCCCTATCCTATAAAGCACTATCCAACACAGCCCTCCATATATCTCACCCTACCTATAAAGCACATCCAACACAGCCCCTCCATATATCTCACCCACCAAAAGCACATCCAACACAGCCCCAAGCCCCACCAAAACACCCTATACACTCCCCACACAAAAAGCACTATCCAACACAGCCCTCCATATATCTCACCACTATCCTAAAGCACTATCCAACACAGCCCTCCCATATACTCACCCTATCTATAAAAGCCTATCCAACACAGCCATCATACTCACCCTACTATAAAGCAATATCAAACACACCCTCCATATATCTCCACCTATCCTATAAAGCCTATCAAACACAGCCCCTCATATATCTACCCTTCCTATAAAGCACTATCCAACACAGCCCTCCAAATCTCTACCTCTATCCTATAAAAGCACTATCCAACAAGCACCTCATATATCTCACCCATCCATATAAAGCACATCCAACACAGCCCCCCCAAACCACCCACAAAAGCCACACCAACACAGCCCTCCATAATCTCACCCTATCCTATAAAGCACTATCCAACACAGCCCTCCATATATCACCCTATCCTATAAAGCACTATCCAACACAGCCCCTCCATATATCTCACCCTATCCTATAAAGCCTATCCAACACAGCCCTCCATTAATCTCACCCTATCCTATAAAGCACTATCCAACAAGCCCCTCCAATATCTCACCCTTATCCTATAAACACTATCCAACACAGCCCTCCATATATCTCACCCTATCCTAAAAAGCACTATCCAACACAGCCCCATATATCTCCCTATCCATAAAGCACATCCAACACAGCCCTCCATATATCTCACCCTATCCCATAAAGCACTATCCAACACAGCCCTCCATATATCTTACCTATCCTATAAAGCACTCCAAACACAAAGCCCTCCATATATCTCACCCATCCTATAAAGCACTACCAAAACAGCCCTCCATATATCTCACCCTATCTTATAAAGCACTATCCAACCACACCCTCCATATATTCACCCCTATCCTATAAAGCACTATCCAACACAGCCCTCCATATATCTCACCCTATCTTATAAAGCACTATCCAACACAGCCCCTCCATATACTCACCTATCCTATAAAGGATATCCAACACAGCCCTCCATATATCTCACCCTATCCTATAAAGCACTATCCAACACAGCCCTCCATATATCTCACCCTAACCTATAAAGCACTATCCAACACAGCCCTCCATATATCTCACCATCTATAAAGCACATCCAACACAGCCCTCCATATCTCAACCTATCCTATAAAGCACTATCCAACACAGCCCTCCATTATATCTTCACCCTTATCCATAAAGCACTATCCCAACACAGCCCCTCCATATATCTCACCCTATCCTATAAAGCACTATCCAACAAGCCCTCCATATATCTCACCCTATCCTATAAAGCACTATCCAACACAGCCCTCCACTTATCTCACCCTATCCTATAAAGCATATCCAACACAGCATCCATATATCTCAACCCATCCTATAAAGCACTATCCAACACAGCCCCTCCAATATCTCACCCTATCCTTAAAGCACATCCAACACAGCCCTCATATATCTCACCTATCCTATAAAGCACTATCCAACACAGCCCTCCATAATCTCACCCATCCTATAAAGCACTATCCAACAGCCCCTCATATATCTCACCCTATCCTATAAGCACTATCCAACACAGCCCTCCATATCTCACCCTATCCTATAAAGCACTATCCAACACAGCCCTATATATCTCACCCTATCCATAAAGCACTATCCAACAACAGCCCTCCATATATCTTACCCTATCCTATAAAGCACTATCCAACACAGCCCCTCCACGATATCTCACCCTATCCTATAAAGCACTATCCCAACACAGCCCTCCATTATCTCACCCTACTATAAAGCACTATCCAACACAGCTCCTCCTATATTCACCCTATCCTATAAAGCACTATCCAACACAGCCCCTCCATATATCTCACCCTACTATAAAGCACTATCCAACAAGCCCCTCCATATACTCACCTATCCTTATAAAGCTATCCACACAGCCCTCCATATATCTCACCCTATCTATAAGCACTATCCAACACAGCCCCATATATATCTCACCCAACCTAAAAGCACTATCCAACACAGCCCTCCATATATCTCACCCTATCCTATAAAGCACTATCCAAACACAGCCCTCCACATATCTCACCCTATCTATAAAGCACTATCCAACACAGCCCTCCATATATCTCACCCTATCTATAAAGCAATATCCAACACAGCCCTCCATATATCTCACCCTATCTATAAAGCACTATCCAACACAGCCCTCCATAATATCCACACCTATCTATAAAGCACTATCCAACACAGCCCCTCCAATATCTCCCCTATCCTATAAAGCACATTCCAACACAGCCCTCCATATATCTCACCCTATCCTATAAAGCACTATCCAACACAGCCCTCCATATATCTCACCATCCTATAAAGCACTTACAACACAGCCCCTCCAATATCTCACCCTATCCTATAAAGCACTATCCAACACAGCCCCCACATATCTCCCTATCTCTATAAAGACACTATCCAACACAGCCCTCCATATATCTCACCCTATCCTATAAATCATATCCAATACACGCCCCTCCATATATCCACCTATATATAAAGCACTATCCAATACAGCCCCTCCATATATCTCACCCTATCCTATAAAGCACTATCCAACACAGCCCTCCATATATCTCACCCTATCCTATAAAGCACTATCCAACTCAGCCCCTCCATATATCTCAGAGCTGATCCACCGACACCGTCCCAAACACAACCTCGGCTTTGCAAACGATATCCTCCTCTCATCCACCCTGGTCACCTCTTCCCATTCCCGCATTCAGGACTTTACTTGTGCTGCCTGTCTGCTCTGCAACTCCCTTCCTCCGTCCGTCATTCACCATCCCTTAACATCTTCAAACGTAACCTTATAACCCACCTCCTCCGGCACCATATAACCTGGTCTAGACATTACCACTATCACTGACCCAACCTGATCCTAATCGCCTCTCACACCCCACTGCCAATCTATTTACAGCCACCGATTCCCCAACCTTATGTCTCACCCCATATCCTCTAGACTGTAAGCTCTTTGGCAGGGTCCTCACTCCTATTGTATCACTGTATTGCTGTAAGAAACTCCTCACTCTGTGTATGTATATACATATATTATGTATTTGTTTAATATGTATTACCTTGTATGTAATGTATTAATATGTGGTTATAAAGCCCCATGGAAAATGTTGGCGCTATATAAATCCATAATAATAATGTATGTAGTAATGTATGTATTGATGTAATGTATGGAATGTTTGTAGCTGACCAAACATTGCAACTTTACAGGACCAATTGTTCCATATATTCTTTATACTAAAGGATTGTTCAATGTGCCCATACACGGTACAATTTAATCGGCTCCCTCTACTGTAGTAAAGGGAGCCGGTAGGGGAAATTTCTTGTCTTGCCCGATAGTTTCCAATTTCAGTGGCGGTAAGGGCTAGGTCGCACTAGCGCATTTTTCGCGCATTTGCGCACGCGTTTCGCGCTCGCAATTGACCCCGCAATTTTCGCTAAAGTGGAAATCGCGGGAACGCGAAAATTCCCGCGATTTCCGATGCGTATGCGATTGCACGTCCGTTTGCGTTTTGGTAACGCATGCGTTCACCATTTTTGGTGCGTTAATGCAGTGTTTCCATAACGCGGAATGGCAAAAACGCATGCGCAAAATGCGAACGCACAAGAAAAGCGCACACAATCGCGTGCGATAACGCTCGCGATTTTGTGCGCGATTCCTGTGATAATGTAGGGTAAATGTTATAGGAGGATTTCCAGGTATGGAAAGTAAAACGGGAGGTATTTATATGATTAGACTTCAACAGTATTGGGTAATAAAATAATGTCATGTATAGAATATTTATAAAATGATATATTCTAGAATATTTGGATATATTTGGTTATAACTTTCCTACTGGGCTTGTTCGGTGTTAACCCATTCAGGAATCCCCTCCCCCCTCCTGCGCTTTCCCCGGATTTGGCTCTACATTAATTACTGGTGTCGCACGTTACTTAATGATTGTTTGTGTTGAATAACCCCCGTTATTATAAATTACCACTGCGGTCAGTAAAGACTGTGCAGTATTTTCCTTACTGGAAACCAATCAGACAGTAGATTCAGCCTTGCCATTTACCATGGATGTGTTTCCATTTTTTTTACTTTGACACTTTCACCTCTGCGCAATGGGAAGTCCTTACGTCTAAATGGCCATTCTAATCGCAGCCAAGGATGCAGTTTATCAACTCAAGGGCAGCTCTACATCTCCTGGAACTTTCTTTTTTTTTACCCTTTGTCCTCCATAGAAATGTATTTTGTGTCTGAATGATACCAGCTGAAAGAAAGCCTTCCTTTTTATTTCATCTAAGAGTGCTTGACCTTGGCGAATCCCAAACGCTCCCTGCAGGCCTAGTTAGCGGATACGATATCTGTCGCCTTTTTGTCTTTACTTGGCTATTAAATTTATCCCTGTCTATTGTACCTGGATCTGCCAGCAGATGAGTCTTTGGATTTTTTAGATAATTAAGGCAGCTGGGGGTTTAAATGACTAATCTGACACTAATAAGGCCGTTAGAGGAAATTCAACACTCCCGCTATTGTGAATTGCTGTATGCAATTAATTCCAACATTGTTCGCAAAGCGAGACGCGTGGGGCGTATTTAATTGCAACTTGTTTCTAGTGTTTTGTTTCGGACTCCGCGTTCCTGTAAACAAGGAAGCCGGTTCCCCCTTGGGCCGATGAAAATTGAAAGAGAGAAACGCTCGATCAGTTTTGCTAAATGCACATTAACGCAGTGCGGGGATTTAAAGTTATTGTGTCCTTGTTCAGTGTGTGAATATGTTACTTGGAATCACTGCCCCCTTCCTAGCAAAGTTATGATGGGGCTATATCCACATTTTTGCAGAAAATCAGTCATAAACCATTAGTTAAAAATCCCCATTGATCACCCAACCAATCTATTTAAAATACAAGACCACAGGGGCGTAATTACAAGGGGGGCAACCACAGGGGGGGCCAAGGGGGCCCATGTTCTTATTTTCCCTATAACAGATATAGCGCCTCCCATGGAGTGGAGGAAGCATGTATAAGGGCCCCATCATAGTTTTGCAGGGGCCACTGCAAGGCCTGTGTTCCCTGATGAAGCCACGCCCTCTTCACGTGCCGCCACCCGTCTTCTGATAGGTGGCATTTAAAAGTTGTTTCACGTGTCAAAAACCCTAGAAACACCCTGACCGGCCTCCAAAAGCACCTGAAACATGCCATGCCCAATGCTCTTGTAATGTGGCCATGTCCTTAAAGGAAAATAATTAACTGTATTTAAATTAACCTTTTATTAATAGTCTGAACTTAGTCCAAATACATTCTAAAAAATAAAAAACACAAGCACTGATCCAATGATTCACAATACAATATTTCCTTTCACTCCATATTTTCACATTTCAGGGCACAGGTTGAGATGATGTCACACAGGTTGACATGATGTCACACGCTGCCTGTAGATACTCCAATTAGCTGTGCAACCATTTATTTTTATTCGCACTAGAAAAGTGATGTCATTCCCTAGAAGAATACATTTCAAAAAGTGAGAAAATTACTTTAAAAGGCAACTAAAAGTTGTAAGATCCAATTGATATAATATATGGAATGTTTTTATGGGTTTAGCAACAATTAGCTGTAAAGCTTATAGTGGGCTTCAATGAGCCAACAATAATTCTACCAAGCAATAAAACCTTTTTTCATTGGCTATTGGCCATGTTTATAACCTGCACTGATGGGATTGAACTAGATGGAAATGTTCCATGTCTGCGAGTTTAATTAACAGTATCTAGTCCAATGTACAGTATTTATTGTTTACATAAATCTCTCATTTACTGATTTATATACTATATAAAGATTTACCAGTGTCTGTTTAGTTAAATCTTCATGCAACTAGAAACAGCCCAATGTATTCAAAAACTATTGCCCAGTAAAGCTCAGCAAGCATTCTACTAGTTCGATTTGAATACATATGGCTATATTCTGAATATTATTGGGTGGAATGCTCTGTGGCATGTTTTGATACATAAGGTTCATTTACTTTTAACTTAGCCCCGTGTTGCCAATGCTGTATCCCTGTCATTTCTAGGCTGGCGTCTTGATATTTTTAATTTCTGTTCCAGTAATTGGTCTTTGTGGCAACAGAGCACTGACTTTTGATTGGATAAACCCACACAAGACAGGCGAATCGGGTTACTTTGTTGGGGGAAGAAAGTGCAATAATGATATTGTACCAAGTGCGATGGGGAGCAGAATAAATCAATGTAATAAAAAGGGAAAAAAGGCTGAACGGAGAAAGTGAGATTTTTTTTTTTTTAAAACAGATGACGATAAAATCAGAAAAGCCAGAACAGAAGAAGAGAAAATAGACTGAAAGCAAAATAATCCAATTAGTGAGAGTGGAAGGGTAACGGATAGGATAAGGGTAGCATAGCAGATAAATGGGATGAGGAGATAAACAACAGGGTAGGAGGGGGCAGAGGGTTGGTTACATGGTACATGAGAGGGGCCCTTGTAATGTCCTTGGGGATAGTACAGTACATATCATTATATTGTGTAATAGCTGTCTTCACTTTATGGATTTAAACTAAGTACGCACGATAAATAACTGCTGTCTTAGCTCAGCTGTCCATCTAACGTGTGTGGAGAATCCCATAGACACTGTTAAGTGATCTGTCCTGCCAGATTGCTTAACGATGACATGGATCCGCAAGGGGGCTCCTACTTGCTCCCCTCCCCTGTCTGTAGAACAGGTTGTAGATAAAGTTTGTTGGACTGACACCGTATACACGTTGAATTCTTACACTTGTTATTCTCGTCCGTTACGCCCTAGGGAAATTCAGCTTGTGTACGAAGCTTTTGACTGGCCACACACTTTCAGATCTTGCTGCAACCTTAGGAAAAGGGGAAACATGATCATTTTGCAAACAACTATATGGCTGTAATGTCGATAAATAAACCATAATCCACCCAGGAGTCGTTGTGGTAACATTGGAAAGTGAGAACCTCAGCTGCAGCCAATATTACGCCAATTCGATGTTTCGCTCGGATCGAACATAAAATTGCCGTATAGCTAACCCTGAGAAGAATTTGTTCTTTTACTTTTTCTTATTTATGTATTTATTACTTATTGATCTATTTTGCCTTGTTTTTCCCTGTGTATACACCGTGCAATTTTCTCAGCCCAAAACGATAGTTCAGTGAATTGGCCAATTATGGTGAAAACATTTGCATGGATTTGTGGCTGCCCTGTAAACCACGGGGGACTGTGTGGTCCTTTCGGTTGCGGCGAACTGTCGCCTACGGCAACTTTTGCCACAACCGTCGGACCTTGCCAACCAGTTGCAAGTGGTCAATCGCAGAGGAATAAGGATCCTATGGTGTATACCCAGCATCAAGTGATGTGGTATAAACTAAAACTAAATAAATAAGGAAAGTTGGGAAAGGGTTTTTCACTGTAAGAACGGTAAAGCTATGGAACTGTCTTCCAGTGGACATTGTTATGGCAGGTTCATTGGTCAGTTTAATAAAAAGCTGGATGAGTTTCTACAAACAAGGAATGTTACAAGTTACTGGTATTGATACATAAAGTAGAGTTGGGAAAAGGTTTTCACTGTGAGAACGGTAAAGCTATGGAACTGTCTTCCAGTGGATGTTGTTATGGCAGGTTCATTGGTCAGTTTAATAAAAAGCTGGATGAGTTTCTACAAACAAGGAATGTTACAAGTTACTGGTATTGATACATAAAGTAGAGTTGGGAAAGGGTTTGTCACTGTGAGAATGGTAAAGCTATGGAACTGTCTTCCAGTGGACATTGTTATGGCAGGTTCATTGGTCAGCAGGGGAGGACTGGCCCAGTGGGCCGAGGGGCAAATGCCCCCCGTCTGGTCTCCAATGAAAAATTTGGGCTGCCGTTAGAAGCTCTTAGTACGTTACATGTTTAAATGTCACTGTGCCTGCCCCAGTTCATTAGCCAGTGTTGTCAGACCGCCAGATCATTTGCCAGTGTTATTCAACCCCCAGTTCATTAGCCAGTGTTACTTCAGCCCTCCAGTTCATTAGCCAGTGTTATCGGCCCTCCAGGTTATTAGCCAGTATTTTATCATCCCTCCAGTTCATTAGCCAGTATTATCGGCCCTCCAGTTCATTAGACCATTTTACATCAGCCCTCCAGATCATTAGCCAATATTAGTCAGCCCTCCAGTTCATTAGCCATTGTTATCGGCCCTCCAGTTCATTTGCCAGTGTTACCTCTGCCCTCCAGTTCATTAGCCCATTTTACATCAGCCCTCCAGATCATTAGCCAATGTTAGTCAGCCCTCCAGTTCATTAGCCAGTGTTATCAGCCCATCAGTTCATTAGCCAGTGTTACATCAGCCCTCCAGTTCATTAGCTAGTGTTATCGGCCCTCCAGTTCATTAGCCCGTTTTACCTCTGCCCTACAGTTCATTAGCCAGTGTTATCGGCCCTCCAGTTCATTAGCCCGTTTTACATCAGCCCTCCAGATCATTAGCCAAAGTTAGTCAGCCGTTTCAGTTCATTAGCCAGTGTTAATCAGCTCTCCAGATCATTTCCCGGTTTTAGTCAGCCCTGCAGATCCTTAGTCTGTGTTGTCAGCCCACCAGATCATTAGCCAGTATTAAGTCAGCCCAGTGTTATGATGTGGTTATCTAAACCAGATCATACACTTGACAATGTTGCATGTAAAATGAGAATAATGGTCTTAAAAATGGGCGTAACAAAAACAAAGTGTGTGTGACCTTGGTAAAGTGGGTGTGGTAAAACATTTTGTTATCTACCATGAAAGGGCCATTTGGTTGTATTTGACCCCCAGGCCAAAAGGTCCCAGTCCTCCCCTGTTGGTCAGTTTAAAAAAAAAGCTGGATGAGTTTCTACAAACAAGAAGTTTGCAAGTTACTGGTATTGATACATAAAGTAAGTTGGAAAGGGTTTCCACTGTGAGACAGTAAGCTATGGAACTGTCTTCCAGTGGACGTGGTTATGACAGGTTCATTGGTCATTAATAAAAAGCTGGATGAGTTTCTACAAACAGGAAGTTACAAGTTACTGGATTGATACATAAAGTAGAGTTGGGAAAGGGTTTTCACTGTAAAGGGTAAAGCTATGGAACTGTCTTCCAGTGGACGTTGTTATGGGCAGGTTCATTGGTCAGTTTAATAAAAAGCTGGATGAGTTTCTACACAACAGAATGTTACAAGTTACTGGTATTGATCATAAAGTAGAGTTGGAAAGGGTTTGTCACTGTGAGAAGGTAAGCTATGGAACTGTCTTCCAGTGGACGTTGTTATGACAGGTTCATTGGTCAGTTTAATAAAAAGCTGGATGAGTTTCTACAAACAAGGAATGTTACAGTTACTGGTATTGATACTAAGTGAGTTGGGAAAGGGTTTGTCACTGTGAGAAGGGAAAGCTATGGAAACTGTCTTCCAGTGGACGTTGTTATGGCAGGTTCATTGGTCGTTTAATAAAAAGCTGGATGAGTTTTCTAAAAACAAGGAATGTTACAAGTTACTGGTATTGATACATAAAGTAGAGTTGGGAAAGGGTTTGTCACTGTGAGAAGGGTAAAGCTATGGAACTGTCTTCCAGTGGACGTTGTTATGGCAGGTTCATTGGTCAGTTTAAAAAAAAAGCTGGATAAGTTTCTGCAAACAAGTAATGGTGCAAGTTCCTGGTATTGATACATAAAGTAGAGTTGATCCAGGGAAATTTCCCATTGCCACTTGGAGTCAGGAAGGAATTTTTTCCCCCTTCATAATTCTGGTGGGTTTTTTGCCTTCCTCTGGATCAACAGTTAGGCAGTTAATGAGGATATTGCTAGATGGGTTGGACTGGATGGACATATGTCTTTATTCAACCTCAAATACTATACTATACTATACTATTATTATACTATTACTATTACTATTACTATACTATACTATACTATAATATTACTATCACTATACTATACTATACTATACTATTATTATACTATACTATTACTATCACTATACTATACTATACTATTATTATACTATACTATTACTATTACTATACTATTACTATCACTACACTATACTATACTATTATTATACTATACTATTACTATTACTATACTATACTATTATTATACTATAATATTACTATTACTATACTATACTACACTATACTATTATTATACTATACTATTACTATTACTATACTATACTATACTATTATTATACTATACTATTACTATACTATACTATACTATACTATACTATACTATTATTATACTATACTATCACTATTACTATACTATACTATACATGTATTAAAAATCTACATCCTCAGGATTGGTCGTTTTTCTCTGCAAATCCATTTCTAGTAAGGGAAACCTGGTTTTATAAGTTCTTATCTGACTGTGAAGTAGAATTTGCTACAGCAAACGTCTTTCCCCCTCACAATGTAAATCCAGCAATATCCAAGCATTATAATAAGCACAAGTATCAGAGCCATAAACTTTATAGAAGATTAGAATTGTATCTCATTATTATCCTTTTATCTGAATTTTATTTGAACTATATGTATTGTTCAATATTTGCTAGGTAGACCCTGTCCATTATCATGGTTTATGTTCTTTTTATAAAAGGTCAACATACTCTTCAACTTTGTACAATAGGCCTGTGTACACATGGGTGTATGGAACGCTTGATTTTCTGGAAGTATTTGAACTCAAGTCAAGTAAAGGAATTTTTAAAAATAATGTTAAGATGAATGCACTTATGCATTTGGCGTTTAGACATTCCTGTGCATTGTGTGTTTAGGAAAAACCTATGGGGAGAAATCAAATCCTTCTCTGAATTAATCTATGAAGACATGGAGATGTATAAAGACCTTTCATGACCTGTAAGGGGACTTGGCGGAGGAGTGAGCGATCGAGTAAGTTCCTTAACTTTGTTCCCGGCTCCTGAATGTTTTATTGAAGAATGGGATGTAAGACACAGCGCCTTTACCCCCTGTTCTTTAATAAATTGAATACCAAAAAATGATTTTACCAGTGGAGATACCCTTTAAGATGGCCAAATTCCCTTTAAGATGGCCAAATGAAATTACCATTTCATACAGCTGCCTGTTGGTTATAGGATTTCCTATTGCATCTGTAGGTTGTTCTGTCTAGCCAGGGGCTCAGAAAGTTATGTCCTGTAGTTTATCATTACTTTAACCCTTTAATAAGGGCTGGGGGATAATTAGTTCTAGTATTAGCTAAAAGTTTGTAAGTCACCAGATAACGTAAAGTTCTGAAGGAAAAAGCTAACAAAAAGGTTATTGCCCATAATAAATTTCAAGGCTCCAGTCTCTGTCCACTTGCTCTCCAATACACCTGTTCAGCCATCAGTTATAAATAAAATGCAGCAATTGTTGACCCCCTCGTTCAAAGACATTGTGGCCAAGGGACCTTGTTTGAAGCTGCGCACATATGACTAAAGTTGTCCTTTAGGAAGGTTCTTAAATAGCACAAAAATAACATGAGGACCCTCCATCTCTAAGGTCTTGACATAGGCAATGACATCACTCATGTCAGGGTCCTTTAAACTGACGGTTTATATCACGTGTGGCTGTTCAGTTGGACATGGTTGTTGGTCTGTTCGGTTGGGGCTTTTGTGTTGAAGTTCCACGACAATAGTATAACACATAATCAGGGAGATTCAATAAAAGTTCTTATCGTTTAAAATGGTGCTAATTTTGCCCCAACCAATCAGATGTTATTTAACATTTGAAAGTTAACATCTGATTGGTTGGGGCAAAATTAGCACCATTTTAAACAATAAGAACTTTTATTGAATAACCCTGACAGTTACCAATATAGAATCTTTATAATCACGGTCCTAATATTCTTATTGGATGTGTGGATACACAGTAAAAATTGTGCACGCTAGATATTTTCTTTCATGAATAGCAAACTATACATATAGCAAAGAAAAGGGGCCCCAAATACAAGCACTGCTTAGGGTCCCATTTGTGTACATTATGTAAATATTGCACACACTGTATATACTGTAAATACTGTATATACTGTACATACTGTATATAATGTACATACTGTATATACTGTATAAACTGTACATACTGTATATATTGTACATACTGTATATAATGTGCATAATGTATATAATGCATATACTCTATAAACTGTACATACTGTATATATTGTACATACTGTATATACTGTACATACTGTATATAATGCATATACTGTATAAACTGTACATACTGTATATATTGTACATACTATATATACTGTACATACTGTATATAATGCATATACTGTATAAACTGTACATACTGTATATACTGTACATACTGTATATAATGCATATACTGTATAAACTGCACATACTGTATATATTGTACATACTGTATAAACTGTACATACTGTATATACTGTAAATTTTATATATATATATATATATATATACTTTACATGCTGTATAAACTGTACATACTATATATACTGAACATGCTGTATATATTGTACATAATGTATATACTGTAAATAATATATATATATATATATATATATACTTTACATGCTGTATAAACTGTACATAATGTATATACTGTAAATATTGTACATACTGTATAAACTACATACTGTATATATTGTACATACTGTATATACTGTAAATAATGTATATACTGCACGTGCTATATAAGCTGTACATAATGTATATACTGTACATACTGTATATAATGCATATGCTGTATGTATTGTACATAATGTATATACTGCACATGCTGTATATATTTTGTACATACTGTATATACTGTACATACTGTATATACTGAACATACTGTACATACGGTATATAATGCATATGCTGTATATACTGTACATAATGTACATACTGCACATGCTGTGTATATTGTACATACTGTATATACTGAACATGCTGTATATATTATACATACTGTATATAATGCACATGCTGTATGTATTGTACATAATGTATATATTCTGTACATGCTGTACATGCTATATATACTTTACATACTGTATATACTGTACATACTGTGTATACTGTACATGCTATATATACTTTACATACTGTATATACTGTACATACTGTATATACTGTACACGCTGTATTTATTTTACATACTGTATATACTGTACATGCTATATATACTTTACACACTGTATATACTGTACATATTGTATATACTGTACACGCTGTATATATTTTACATACTATGTATACTGTATATATTGTACATACTGTATATAATGCTCATGCTGTATGTATTGTACATAATGTATATATTCTGTACATGCTGTATATACTGTACATGCTATATATACTTTACATACTGTATATACTGTACATACTGTATATACCGTACACGCTGTATATATTTTACATACTGTATATACTGTACATACTGTATATACTGAACATGCTGTATATATTGTACATACTGTATATAATGCATATGCTGTATGTTTTGTACATAGTGTATATACTGTACACGCTGTATATACTGTACATGCTATATATTCTTTAAGTACTGTATATACTGTACAAACTGTATATACTGTACTTTAAGATAGTCAGCAAACATATTCTATTATATTGAGTGGTGGTCCCCTTATCCTATTTTTCTATATTGATAAATTGTACATGCTGTATATACTGAACATGCCATATATTCTGTACATGCTGTGCATACTGAATATACTGTACATGCTGTTCGTGCTATATATACTGTACATGTTATATATACTGTATATGATGTACATACTATATATACACCATACATTATGCATACGTATACTTACTATATGTACTATGTATGCTGTACCTACTGTATATACCGTACATACTATATATTATGTACACACTGTGTATGCTGTACCATGCTATTTATAATTGTACTTGCTATTTATACTGTACATACTGTATATACTATATATACAGTACATGCTAAATATACTGTGTATACTGTACATATGGTGTATGCTGTACATGCTATATATACTGTACATGCGATATATTCTGTACATGCTATATATACTGTACATGCTATTTATAATCACGC
This sequence comes from Hymenochirus boettgeri, assembly GCA_019447015.1. Classification (NCBI taxonomy): domain Eukaryota; kingdom Metazoa; phylum Chordata; class Amphibia; order Anura; family Pipidae; genus Hymenochirus; species Hymenochirus boettgeri. Next base: position 235,211,154 of record CM033475.1, read on the forward strand.
ATGCTATATATAATGTACATACTGTATATACTATATATACAGTACGTGCTATATATACTGTGTATACTGTACATACTGTGTATGCTGTACATACTATATATACTGTATGTGCTATTTATAATCGTACATGCTATATGTACTGTACATGCTATATATACTGTACATACTGTATAGACTATATACTGTACATGCTATGTATATACTGTACATACTGTATACAATATATATACTGTGCATGCTATGTATACACTGCACATACTATATACATTATATATACTGTGCATGCTATGTACATACTGTACATACTGTATAGACTATATATACTGTACATACTGTATAGACTATATATACTGTGCATGCTATGTACATACTGTACATACTGTATAGACTATATACTGTACATGCTATGTATATACTGTACATACTGTATACACTATATATACTGTGCATGCTTTGTATACACTGCACATACTATATACAATATATATACTGTGCATGCTATGTATATACTGTACATACTGTATAGACTATATATACTGTACATGCTATGTATATACTGTACATACTGTATAGACTATATATACTGTACATACTGTGTAGACTATATATACTGTACATACTATACATACTGTATATACTCCCACATGTTCATGAAATGCCACAGGCTAAAAAAAAGATCATAATTGTCTTTTCCAGGAAAACAGAATTGAAGGGATTAAATAACACAAGTAATCCCCCATCCAACACCACAGAATCAGTCATCTTCTATCACCGTCCCCAATGTGCCACAGGCAAAGCATTTTCATGCAAACTGCCAAATGTACAGATTTAGCTTTCAGCACAAAGAGCAAAGAAAGCAATAATGATTCGATATAAGTCTTAACTTGTCCATGGGGCAGTCTACATAGCTGCCTCTATCAGTGGTGAACTGAATGGTGATTTGTCCATCTACTCAGAAACACCATGATCTGATTTCGGTATCAGTAAATGGTGGGAGAATACGGGGCAGATCTGCAGAATTAACACCATTGGACGGTATTCGGACCCCATTAAATGACACGTCCATAAATAGGACTTTTTCTGTTGCTTTAAAATAACCTTCAGTGTAACATCCTAATCAGAGCCTCCTTGGTGTTTCAGATTAATCTCCAGCCGCTTGGCTTCCTGCCCTCTCCAGAAAGTGGATTTTCGAGAAAGACAGGATAATTCATACCGAGAAGCAACAAGAAGCGCACAGATCCTACGTCTAGTGAAATTTAAAGGGAACCTTTCAGACTAAAATCACATTTCAACTTATAACGGATGATTAAATAATGTCTCACCTGATACATGAAAATCCATCACCAAACAGACCAATCAGCTTCTTCCTCAGCTTAGAACTGATGGATACAAAGAAGCTGACTGGAGGTCTGTTGTCTCACTCTCCATTGATGAACCGCACTGGGCATGTCTCGGTCAGAAAACAAAGAAGGGGGTGGACATCAGGACCTTGGTCTACAAGGAAGGAAGAAAGAATAGCTTCATAATGTTAAATTAGGCCTGGTAAACGTAGATTAATTTTTACCATATTTTCACAACCAACAGACTATCAGTGAATTAATTAGTAGGCTACCAGTCGTGTGGCCTATTTAAGACTGGTTACAAACATAACAATGCTAATGATATTGCAATTCAGTGATATTAGGATTTCCTCAAATTCTGTCCCCCACCGATTACCCAACATTCCAGCCTCAACATCACAGAGATTCCATTCTGTACATTTGTAGCTATTTTGTGCTCCCCTTCAAACCCCACCATCGCCCGACCCCCAATGCCCCCCCATCCATTTCCCACTTATGGATAGAAAGGTTCATTTTGAATGAGACATGTCTCACCTGATACATAAAAATCCATCACCAAAATAAACAGACCAATCAGCTTCTTCCACCGCTTAGAACAGATGGATACAAAGAAGCTGACTGGAGATCTGTTGTCTCACTCTCCATTAATGAACCGCACTGAGCATGTCTCGGTCGGAAAACCGAAAAGGGCGTGGACATCAGGACCTTTCTCTACAAGGAAGGAAGAATACGTTGATAGTGTTATATTAGGCCTAGTACACGTGGACCAATTTTGTCCATATTTTGACAGCCAACAGACTATCAGTGAATTAACTAGTAGGCTACCAGTCGTGTGGCCTATTTAAGACTGGTTACAATCATAACAATGCTAATGATATTGCAATTCGGTGATGTAGCTCCTTTAAAAACATTAGGATTCTATCAAATTCTGTGCCCTTCCATTACCCAACATTCCAGCCTCAACATCAGACAGATTCCATTCTGAACATTTGTAGCTATTTTGTGCCTTCCCCGACCCCCACCATCACCCGACCCCTATTTCCCACTTATGGATAGAAGGGTTCATTTTGAACGAGACATTCCAATTGCTCTTTCCACATTTTCGAAAACAAAAACCATCTTTGTTAAAGGCGAGAACAGATATTTACAATAGAGCAGCTAGAACTAGAACTTTTCCCTTTCCATTAAGTGATTGTGATTGGGAAAATGTATTATTATTTCTATTTCTTTTACTGCTCGGGGGGTTTCTATGTTGTACAGATACCCAACATTCCTTGCAAACGGTCACCACATTTGGTTTGTCGGTGACAGAAACGCGTTTCGCCCCTGACAGATCTTATACACGGTGATAATTATTATTACTGGAAAAAAACAAACAACAGCAACAGCTAAAGTTCAACCTGGGATATTTTTAGTTTAATTGGTTCCATTCTAACCCCCCCAAGTGCAACCGAGGGGGGGGGCACATTACATCCCATGTTGACCGCACTCTGGTTGCCTAGCAACTCTTATTGATGAAACTGACCCCCTTTAATATAAAACTATCGCTATCGGCACAGATGCAACAATCGCTCGTCAGTTAGGAGAGGTAAAATATCATCCTGTCCAATTATCAGTTTATTAACGCCCTCTAACTAGCCGCCATGCTGTATACAGGTTTACAGATGTAACAGGCAGGGGAGGGGGTTGGTGGAGGATTAATATCATATTCCACACACAAATGTCACCACTTAGGGATGTGACAAGTGGATTGATGTGCAGGGTTTTTGGCTTTACTTGCCCTTTAAAGAGTTAGTGTCAGACTGTATAAGGGGGAGTGGCAGCAGATTCCCCCAGAGCAGTGCAGGGCAGTCAGTCCATGTGCTACAGATCCTCTTGTCTGGATCCTGCTGCACATAGGAGGAGGAGCAGGGGATTCCCTTCCCAGTGATTCCACCCAGGGGGGATCTCCTGGTCCTGGGACCCTCACCAGACAGACACTGCCCTGCTGGAGTCACAGGGGGACATTGACTGGAGACTGTACCAGGCACAAGGTCAGAGCAAAACTTCCAGCCCTGCAACCAAGAGGCCCTGCAGATCCTTCCTCCAGGGGATAATTAGCAGCTCTGCAGAGAGGTAGGTCCTGGGTCTGAGTTATAGGCACATTGTACTGGCAGAGACTGTCCTAGTGATCACTACATGGGATAAGCACTGCAGCTAGGGATGTGTGTGTGTACATGTACAGTATGTGTGTTTATTAGCGAGTGTGTGTGTGTTAGTGTATATGTGCAGTGTGTGTACAAATGTGTAAGTGTATATGTGCATTATGTGTGTACGTGTATATGTACATTGTGTGTACGTGTGTATGCATAGTGTGCAGTGTGTGTGCACATATGTAAGTGTATATGTGCAGTATTTGTGTACGTGTATATGTACATTATGTGTGCATGTGTATTTGCAGAGTGTGCAGTGTGTGTGCACATATGTAAGTGTATATGTGCAGTAGGTGTGTAAGTGTATATGTGCAGTATGTGTGTAAGTGTATATGTGCAGTTTATAAAAGTTATCATGTGCTGTTTGATAAAGGGGAACTGAAACATGTACTATGTAAATGACAAGACAATGACTGTTGTGTATAGGGGACACAGGGTATACACAGGGAAGTCAATATAGATTAGTTATTTATTCTTTATAATTAACAGACATAATTAAAGTGCTTGAAAACCATGAGATTCTGCACCTGCACTAGAAAACTCACATTCTAGGGCTAATATTTATTATCTGCGGTATCAGAAAACTTCAATACCACGGGGTTTAGTAAAGTGCGATTGCGGTTGTAAATGTACATTTACGAATGACCGCTCGAAAATGTAAAAAAAAATGACCGCTCGAAAATACCGCCATGGTATTGTAGGGTGATCATAGAACTCCGACCGCGGCATTGATCATTAAAGGTGAGGTATCGCTAAATAGCGATACTGCTCCTTTAAAACTATGTGAGGGGTCACCTTTGGATACAATGGAAAGGTAGAAGGTTCGTTGTGAGATTCCCACCAATGGCAATTAAATAACCATATACTGAGCTGGTGGTCTGAGGGTAGGATGAGAATTAGATTTAAGGTGCCCAAACACACTACGGTACTTCCGATGTTCCCAATGTGCGATGTCTGATAAACAACAAGAGCAACAGGAGGTTTAAGTTGGGTACCATCAGCAGAATTTAACTTGGACTGAACAGTAGAAAGAACAGTGTACTAAGACCAGTTAGTACAAGGTTGCAGTAGTCTAGACGTGACAGGATGAGAGCATGGATAAGCATTGTGGAAATAGGTTGTAGTTTTATTCACGGTATGAAAGATAAACAACATTGTTAATATGGTACAAGCACAGGATGTCACTTCATCCCACTCAGGGAATAAAGAAGGGAATGGTCAACTGTGTGAAAAGCTGAGGACCGGTCTTTTAGAACCTTTCAGAGAGCCATCACTATAGAATGCGCTGTGACAATCTAGACTAGCAAGGAGAGAGATGAGATAATGAGTTGTGTGATGTAGAAATGGAGATGCTATTGGGACAGGCTTAACACATGGTTAAAGGAAGCCGAAATATTCCAGATGTCAGGGAGGCATTCAAGATGTGAGTTAGAAGAGTGATAATAACATGATTACACTGCTTAAGTAGGAGGATTAAGTAAGTCATGGAATCATGGGGAGATTGTGGAGTGGACTGTGACTTGTTCACAGGTCTCAGCGTGAGTGTGACTCTGTACCCACTTATTTCTAGTCACAATCTCTACAAAAATACATTTTTAATACATATGCTTTAAAAAGGGAATATTTCAGCAAAAATTGCCAAAAAATACTGGATAGACATGATGAATACATAAGGATTATTATATTATTATTATTAATACTGTATTATTAATCATCATAATAATATCAATAATAATAATTGTCTAGCATTGGAATCAACCCATCAAACTGCTGATTGGTGCTTGTGAAGTGATGGACAGGGCCATTTTTACTCCTGTTACAATGTAATTGTTACAATTGGCACCTGTGAACTTCCTTTGTCGGTTGCCCAATTAGACAATAAAGTGTAAATATGCAAACCTTGCACAATATCCTCCCACTGCAGCTTATCCTGTGTAACCCCACATGAGGAAGAGTTAAGCAATTGTGCTTTTTATCCCTTTACTGTCAAACAGTCACCACATCAACTGCACAGATGCCTTTAATCACACAGGCTAAATTCTAAGCTATTTATTTCAATCACATGAACCAAAACGTATATAGTCTATAACTGCCTAACACACCTGCTCTACTGAGTGTAGCAAAATAAATGTAACTGGAAAGTTTAAAGCAGCATAAATGCGCCCCTTGCTGTTTTAAAGGTCAAGTTAATTCTTGTTTGCTGGAATTTAACAAACTCAGTTTTCCTGGTAGGTTATCCAGCCCCATCCACCTAATGTATTAACTAGATATTCCCAACACTCCTGCTAAGATTCCCATATTAAAAGGAATTAATTTATTATTTACATTGTGTCAATATACAAGTTTCCCAATAGTCGGAGAAATCAGAGTCACCCTGGGGATACAATTTCAGTGCAGATTAAACATTAAATCTACTCACCAGTAAATTAGGGACAGTAGTGTCTATTATGAGGGACTTCAGCTTCTGTCACATTCAGCCTCATTTATAGTTCTATTTCACTGCCGTCTCTCTGTTACTTCCTTTCCTGCACCTCCCACCTCCTCTCCTAATACCTTTTTTTTTTTTTTTACTTTTACAGAAAAGACCCTCCCCTTTGTATCACAACACACACATGCACACACAGATCTAGGGGATATTAAATTTTAAAATCCAACGTGATGATGTGTGTATCATTCAGCCCAGCCCTTGCAGAAAGAATAATTTCCCACATTTAGCAATCTATGGACTAATCAAAAATCTGCAAATGAATAGTTCTTGCAGGCTTGTTTTTTTTGTATTAATCCATGTAGCTTGTCTTGCTAGAAACCATCAAGCAATTCAGCGTGCAAGAGTTCGCTAATCTTGGTGTAGCCAAGCCTTCTAATTACTTAGTAGGTTGTATACAGGAGTGATAGCAGACAATGTGCTACTTGTATTGTGTGTAATTTAACAATGACATAATCCTCGATTGTCTGAGATACTCAAGTTCCTTATTTGGTAATTAGAAAGGATCAAAATGACCTCAAAATTTTACTGAATTTCACCTTTTCTAAAGCACAGCGATGGGAGTCATTTTACCCCAAACTCTGTCAGAAATACAGAAGGAAACACATGGTCACCAGTGTTACCTACAGACAGTGTGTTTTGTTTCAATAGCTTTCCCGCGGAGCATGTTGAAACTCGGCGGAACCGAAATTCCATTCAAAACTTGGGGGGGGGGTGGGGGTTGCTGTTTTTAGTTTTTTGCAAAGTAATTTTGACTTTCAACAAAAATTTTAGATTTTACAATAAGGATTTTTGAAAGAGATTGTCAATTTTTTGACCGCAATTACTGAATTTTCAACCCCAATTTTTATGAGTTCCGCCTATCAAAATTTCTTTGATTTTCAAAATGCCCGTTCCGTGCCAGGTCATTTAGAAACCGAGACTCAGTTCTAATGTTCAAACTTTCAAAAAAATGTGAACTGTGGTCAAATTTGTTACAACCAAAGTAGCAATTTTCAAGAACTGCTAATGGCAACAGACAATACGCAAAGGGGGTTAGCACATAAAGACACTTCGCACCCAGAGTTTTATTAGTCCGAGAGCATATGAGAAAATGCCTGGTGGTGACTTTTATTACTAATATCATCTGTTTTTGCAATCTAGAACAACCGAGGGACCATTGCAGACTCATAAGTCCTATTGGACAGTTTATACCTGTAATACTGACAATCTTTTCATTATGGTTTTAACTCGATTTTAAAAAAAAAAAAAATTCTTAATAAGGCAACAAGGCATCGTCATACAGTATCAGTACTTTACAATATATAGAAAACTATTGTAGTGCAGAATAAGTCCAATATATAGATGAAAAAAAAATAATAAGAGTACTGTGATACTATTACTTTACAATGATGGTGAAAAGTTTTTAAAGTTTTTTTTAAAAATTCTCCATGTCCAAAAAAAAAAAATAACCTATGCAATACTGCTTGACCGCATTAAAGGGATGTTATCGGTAATTACTGAATGGAGTAGCTAAGCGAATGAAGGAGCTATTAGGATAATCTAATTAATGTGATCAGCATTGGATTGACGTCTAATTATCACATGGGTTATTTGATATTATGGATATCATGGTCGATATTATAAGGTACGGCTGCTGTACATTTGGATTATTTACACAGAATAAAGCAATCAATGGAAACATGATCTCCATGTTGTCGAAATACAAGCTGTAAGTGTGTAGTGTATGTCGTAACACCACAACTGTAATGTGGGTTTGTTAATAGTATATGATTGTGTCTGTTTGCATGATAGATAGTGTGTGTTGTTTTAAAGGGTAACTAAACCACAGTAAGGTATTTTACCTGGGGATCTGAATGAACCCAAGTGTCTAAATGTTATAGGTGTTTCAAAAGGAAGAGACTGACCTGTGACCTGCCTAGTGGAATGTTCAGATTCTACTCATTCTGAAAATCTGTCCCTTTAAACACATCCTGGTGGCCGAGGGAAACCAGGACATGACCTTGGAGTGACAAATAATGACCCCAGCAGCTGTTTAAGTAAACAACAAACTGTTTTTATAAATGGTCCCAGACAGAGCGGCACACACACATACACACCACAACACACACACACTGGAGAGGACTGGATGTTATTTGTGCAGCAGGGAACTAAAGGGGAAGTAAAAGTAAAACAGTTTAAAATCACAAAAATCTCCTTCAGTTTGGCTTGGGTGGGATGTTGGGGAGCGAATATTAAAAAGGCAAGACCAGTGTTGGGAGAAATGGGGCGCTCGGAACACAGAAAGTAAAGGGCCCCCAAGTTGAAGAAAAATAAAGACCCGACCCGCAATACTCCTACTGTTAATGGAGAGGAGGCGGGTGATGGTAGTTCTGAGCTCCGTGGGAAAGAACATTTAGCTTAGTTCCCTTTAATATAGTAAGCACTGCTACTTCCCTTGCTAAGAATAGGGCAGGAACTGTCTCCAGTCGTTGTCTATTACAATTAATGGAAATTGCTTTGATATTCACCGCAGTTCAAAAAACAAATCACCCGTCTACATCGCCACAATTCTGCACGACTGCCAAACCTTTAGTGATTCCTATTAACGATAATTAGTAACGAGCGGAGACTGCGTCCAGTTAATTGTCCTTTAGTGTCACATAGGTACAACGCGGGAACTCTATAGCCTGGCACACATGGGCAGATGAGCCTGATATTGATGTCGATAAGCGATTGGTATTTGCTTTAGTGATAATTTCCGCTTCGGTTAATCTTACTGTTTTTTTTGAGATTTTGTTATAAAAAAAACATCATAATGAGTTTTTGAATCTAACACGGGTAGACACAGGCTAAAATTTTCGAGGCGTCTGTAAGATTGGCTGAAATTTATTGGCCAGTCCAATCAAACGGTTATCAGTTTGAAAGAGCATGCAAAACATATCGGGCTGTCATGGATAAAAAAACAATATTTGCCCTAATAGCAGGGGTGCCCCTACCATGAAGCAAACTGAAAAATTTGCTCAGGGCGGCACCCCTGCAGAACACTTAAAAGCCGTCAGTTAAAAAAAATCTTCCTGCAATACTGCATTTAAGCACCAGTCTACCAATCAGTGTTAGTCAGCCCTCCAGTCCACCAATCAGTGTTAAGTCAGCTCTCCAGTCCACCAGTCAGTGTTAAGTCAGCTCTCCAGTCCACCAGTCAGTATTAAGTCAGCCCACCATGCCCGCTTCACGTGCCACCACCCATCTACCGATAGACGGCATTTAAGTTGTTTCAGGGGAAGCAATATGGCAGCTTCTGACCACATGTCCAAATTTTAAGAACAGGAAGGTCCTGTGGACTCAATAAAACCGAGGCTAAAAAGGTTTTAATGTTCACAGCATTTAAAGGGAACAGTTGTGGATTATACTTATATAAGATAACAGGGTGAACGCACCAGTGCCGCTTGGAACTTTTCTATTCTGGCCTGTTAACGCCAGCTATTAGCCGCAATAGAATGCTGATTAAAGCATATAACATAGCTTGCGGCAGGTGCTCGGTTAACTTTCACGTTAGCCACGCAGCCACGCAAGGAAGGAGTTAAGTTACGCTGACCGATATAAACATCGATTAGCGTGACTAAAACGCCAAAACGGGGACAACGTGCCCATGATGCATGCGCCCTGCTAGCCTAGTCGTATAGTATTTGAGGTTTAATAAAGAAAAAAGACATACGTCCATCCAGTCCAACCCATCTAGCAATACCCACATTTCCATTATGAAGGGGGAAAAATCCTTCCTGACTGTGGCAATCGGAAATTTCCCTGGATCAACTCCAACTCTACGTATCAATACCAGTAACTTGTAACATTCCTTGTTTGTAGAAAATCATCCAGCTTTTTATTAAACTGACCAATGAACTGCCATAACAACGTCACTGGAAGACAGTTCCATAGCTTTACCGTTCTCACAGTGACAAACCCTTTCCCAACTCTACTTTATGTATCAATCCCAGTAACTTGTAACATTCCTTGTTGTAGAAACTCATCCAGCTTTATTAAACTGACCAATGAACCTGCCATAACAACGTCCACTGGAAGACAGTTCCATAGCTTTACCGTTCTCACAGTGACAAACCCTTTCCCAACTCTATTATGTATCAATCCCAGTAACTTGTAACATTCCTTGTTTGTAGAAACTCATCCAGCTTTTTATTAAACTGACCAATGAACCTGCCATAACAACGTCCATGGAAGACAGTTCCATAGCTTACCGTTTCACAGTGACAAACCCTTTCCCACCTCTATTTATGTATCAATCCGTAACTTGTAACATTCCTTGTTTGTAGAAACTCATCCAGCTTTTTATTAAACTGACCAATGAACCTGCCATAACAACGTCCACTGGAAGACAGTTCCATAGCTTTACCGTTCTCACAGTGACAAACCCTTTCCCAACTCTACTTTATGTATCAATAACAGTAACTTGTAACATTCCTTGTTTGTAGAAAATCATCCAGCTTTTTATTAAACTGACCAATGAACCTGCCATTACAACGTCCACTGGAAGACAGTTCCATAGCTTTACCGTTCTCACAGTGACAAACCCTTTCCCAACTCTTATGTATCAATACCAGTAACTTGTAACATTCCTTGTTTGTAGAAATCATCCAGCTTTTTATTAAACTGACCAATGAACTGCCATAACAACGTCCACTGGAAGACAGTTCCATAGCTTTACCGTTCCCACAGTGAAAAAACCCTTTCCCAACTCTACTTATGTATCAATACCAGTAATTGTAACATTCCTTGTTTGTAGAAACTCATCCAGCTTTTTATTAAACTGACCAATGAACCTGCCATAACAACGTCCACTGGAAGACAGTTCCATAGCTTTACCGTTCTCACAGTGACAAACCCTTTCCCAACTCTACTTTATGTATCAATACCAGTAACTTGTAACATTCCTTGTTTGTAGAAACTCATCCAGTTTTATTAAACGACCAATGAACCTGCCATAACAACGTCCACTGGAAGACAGTTCCATAGCTTTACCGTTCTCACAGTGACAAACCCTTCCCAACTCTACTTTATGTATCAATACCAGTAACTTGCAACAATTCCTTGTTTGCAGAGAAACTCATCCAGCTTTTTATTAAACTGACCAATGAACCTGCCATAACAACGTCCACTGGAAGACAGTTCCATAGCTTTACCGTTCTCACAGTGACAAACCCTCCCAACTCTACTTTATGTATCAATACCAGTAACTTGTAACATTCCTTGTTTGCAGAAACTCATCAGCTTTTATTAAACTGACCAATGAACCTGCCATAACAACGTCCACTGGAAGACAGTTCCATAGCTTTACCGTTCTCACAGTGATAAACCCTTGAAGCCTAAACCTTTTTTCTTCAAGGCTTAAGGGATGTCCTCGTGTCCTCTGACATGTTCTATTGGTGATCAATGCCCCAGATAGTTTATTGTATGGCCCGTTAATGTATTTATACATAGTAATCATATCCCCACGCAAGCTCCTTCTCTAGTGTACGTAATTGTAACTTTTCCAGTCTCTCTTCATATTCAAGCTCCCCCAATCCCTTATTAATTTAGTTGCCCTTCTCTGAACCCTTTCCATTTCAAAGATGTCCTTTTTGTACACAGGATTCCAAATTGCACTGCATATTCCAAATAGGCCTTACCAGTGCTTTGTAAAGAGGCAACACCTACTGTACAATACATACCTACGTACATATACATACCTACTGTACATACACAAACCTACGTACATATACACACCTACTGTACATATACATAACCTACTGTACATATACATATACGTACATACACAAACCTACTGTAAATATACATACCTACTGTACTATAACATACCTACTGTACATTACATACCTACTGCATACACAAACCTACTGTACATTACACACTACGTAACATATACATATCACTGTAAATATACATTACTAATGTACATACACAAAACCTACTGTACATATACCATACCTACTGACATATAAATACCTTAAACTTACACAAACCTACTGTAAATTACACACCTACTGTACATATACATACCTACTGTACAATACATACCTACTGTACGTGCACATATACACCTACCACACCTACACATACTGCACAATATACACTACAAATCGCAACATATACCTTACCACATACTGCACATATACACTTACAACATACTGCACATACACCTACACAACTGCACAATATACACTTACACACATTTTACTGCACATTACAACTTACACACATACTGCACATATACACTTACACATACTGCACATTACACCTACACATACTGCACATATACACTTACACACATACTGCACATATACACTTACACAGTGCACACACACTGCACACTCTGCAAATACACATGCACACATAATGACATATAACACGTACAAAAATACTGCACATATACACTTACACATGTGCAACACACTGCACATTGTGCATAGTAAACGTACACAGTAATGTACATATACACTACACACATACTGCACATATACACTTACACATACGGCACATATACATTACACCACATTACTGCACATATACACTTACACACATTACTGCACATATACACTTATAATACTGCACCTAACACACACACATACTGCAATATACACTTACACATACTGCACATATACACTTATACATAATGCACATATACACTTACACACATACTGCACAATATACACTTACACACATACTGCACATATACACTTACACACATACTGCACATATACACTACACACATACTGCCACATATACAAATACAAATACTGCATTACACTACACAAATACTGCACATAACACTTACACATACGCCACATATACACTTATACATAATTGAAACTTTGGACTGTCTATTCTTCAGAAATCACTTCCCTTTGTACAGAAATGAGATTTCAGGGAATTTGTTTGTATACTGAAAACGTGTAAAGTTCAGAAATGTCAATAAATAACAGTTTAAGGGTTGGCACTAAATATAGCGGATTTAAAGGGCACGTTCCCCCTTAAAACAAAAAACTGGTAACATGTCACAATGACCTGCCCCAAACCCAAATGATTGTGTGTAGTACTGTTATTACCGCATGGCATAAAAGGCTGGATGGTCACAAGTTTACTTTTCTCCTGAACGGACCGGGCAGCCAAGAGGGAGGGACGTCAGGCAAAAGCAGCCAATGGTGGGTCCATACATAGAGGATTCAGCACAAAGGATCTGTCGTTGCGGGTGGAGGCCGCCATACAATAATTGGCTGACTGACAAACACATGCACAATGTCGTTCTGTGCCAATGATTGTAGGGTACCTTCGGCTATAGGAGAATTATTGTATCGGTGTACCCAGTGTTACAGCTATTTAAGGAGAGGAACTTATGTATCGGTGTACCAGTTTACAGCTATGTAGGAGAATTATTGTAGGGTTCCCAGTACAGCTATTAAGGAGAATTATTGTATCGTGTGTTACAAGTTTACAGCTATGAAGAGGAATTATTTGTATCGTGGGACCAGTAGTTTACAGCTATTTAAGGAGAATTATTGTATAGTTGTGAACAGTTTACAGCTATTTAGAGAGAATGAGTGTATCAGTGTGACCCAGACGTTTACGTATTGAAGAGGAATTATTGTACGTGTGTACCGGCTGTACGCTATTAAAAGGAGAAGTATGTATCGTGTGTGTACCCAGTGCTTACATGCATTTAAGGAGAATTATTGTTCGTGGTACACAGTTTGTTACAGCTATTTAAGGAGATAATGTTCATTCAGCTATTTACGGAGAAATGATCGTTGTAACCCAGTTTACAGGCTATTAAGGAGAATTATGGTACGTGTGTACCCAGTTCAGCTATTGAGGAGAATTATTGTATCGGTTGTACCCAGTTTACAGCTATTGAAGGAGAATTATTGTAGCGTGTGTACCCAGTTTCAGCCATTGAAGGAGTAATTATTGTATCGTGTGTACCCGTTTACAGCTATTGAAGGAGAATATTGTATAGTGTGTACCCAGTTACAGCGTATTGAAGGAGAATTTATTGTACGTGGGTACAAGTACAGCTATAGTTTACAGCTATTTTAAAGGAGAATTTATATGCATCGTGTGTACCCAGTTTTACAGCTATTTAAGGAGAAGTATTGTATCTCGTTGTACCCAGTTTACAGCTATTAAGGAGAATATTGTAATCGTGTGTACCCAGTTTACAGCTATAAGGAGAATTATGTCTCGTGTGTACCCAGTTTACAGCTAGTGATAGGAGAATATTGTATCGTGTGTACCGTTTCAGCTATTGAAGGAGAATTATTTACGTGTGTACCCAGTTTACAGTATTGAAGGCAGAATTATTGATATCGTGTGTACCAGTTTACAGCTATTGAAGGAGGAAATTGATTGTATCGTGGTCCCAGTTTACAAGCTATGAAGGAGAATTATTGATCGTGTTGTACCCAGTTTCAGCTCATTTAAGAGAATTACTGTATGCGTCGTGTACACCAGGTTACAGCTATTGAAGGAGAATATTTGTATCGTGTGTACAGTTACAGCATGAAGGAGAATTATTGTAGCGTTTACCCAGTTTACAGCTATTGACAGGAGCATATTTGGATCGTGGTGTACCCGTTACAGCTATGGACGGAGAATTATTGTATGGTGTACCCAGGTTACAGCTATTAAGGAGATTATTGTAGCGTGTGTACCCGTTCAGCTATTAGGAGAATTATTGTAATCGTGTGTACCCAGTTTACAGATATTTAAGGAGAATATTGTATCGTGTGTAACCAGGTTACAGCTATTTAAGGAGATTATTTGTACGGTGTACCCAGTTTACAGTATTTAAGGAGGAATGATTGTATCGTGTGTACCAGTTTACAGCTATTTTAGGAGAATTATTGTTTGTATCGTGGACCAGTTTACAGCTATTTAAGGGAGAATTATTGTATGTGGTACCCAAGTTACAGCTATTGAAAGGGAAATATTTTGTTATGTGTTTTCGTTGTGTACCCAGTTTACAGCTATTAAGAAGAATTATTTGTATCCGTTGGCTACCCAGTTTTACAGCTATTGTACAGGAGAATATTGTATCGTGTGACCCAGTTACAAGCTATTTAAGGAGGAATTATTGTATCCTTGGGGTGTGTGTACCCAGTTTACCGCTATTTAAGGAGACATATTGATATCGGGTACCCAGTCTTACAAGCTATTTAAGGAGAATTTACTTGTGTATCGGGTGTTACCAGTTTACAGCATTTAAGCAGAATTATTGCCCATTTGCTGTTTTGGGGATCCCTAAATTATTTGGGATTTCTGGCAAGCAAAAAGTTTTTTCATGGAAAAAGGCAAAAGTTTAATAATAATTCCATGGCCCGCGGAGTCAGCGATGGGGTCTGGCGGAGGGGGATGAATTGTGATAATGTGATGGGATATACGTGGCACCACCTTTCCACTTTAATACCAAATCAGATTGCCAAAGTGGTGAGTATTTTCGTTAGAAACAGGACACAGGCCTGTATAGATTCAGTGTAGCCATTATCGAAGCTACACACAAACATGGATGACTAAACAATGTTGTGGACCACGGGGGCTCTCCCAGTTGGTTGTCCCTCCCTCTCCACAGAACAGAACCGTCATGCATAATTGATGAGTGGACTATCTTTAGGAAGAATAGTGAAATACATATTATGATCCTATTCAATCTGTCGCCCTCTGCTGATCAGTTACCAGTATTACTACATAATGCATAAGTATACGTAAGTTAGGACCCATTTCTATGCTTCCAATATAGGATGTATGATGTATGTGGATGTAGGTATGCTGGATGGATGTATAGTTTCATTTAAAAGCGGCCATGTGGGGATGCAGCACTGTACAAGTAACCGAATCAATAAAGTTAGAAAGGGGGGGATAATCACAATAGTTCAGTCACGCGGTGTTCTTTTACCGGGATACATAAATAATAAATATATATAATAGAAGCCTGCTAGGCGTCTTTGCCCAAAGGAAGGAGGTCCCTGGCCCCATAGAGCTAGAATTGTTAGGTGGTGGTAACACACAGATACAATGGAATGGGTAATAAGGTGTGGGTAAGACGTAGTGCAGTTCAAAATAAAAACAGATATGATAGATAGATATAGATTAGATGATAAGATAGATGAGGATAGATAGATAGATGCGGATAGATAGATTTAGTAAGACAGACGGCAGACGATAGATAGATAGATAGATAGTCAGATAGATAGATAGATGATAGATACAATAACGATAGATGATAGAAAGATAGAAGAGATGTAGTATAGTAATGATAGATGATAGATAAGATAGAATGATAGGAAATAGAGAAGCAATGATAGCTATAGATGATGAGAAGGTAAAGATGATAAGAGTAGCTAATAGATAGATGGATAGATATATAGATGATATGATGAATAGATAGAAGATAGATAAGATAGAAAATAGTAGATTAGAATAGATAGATGATAGGATAGATATATAAAGAAATGATAGATAGAAATAGATAGATATGATAGAAGATGATAGATAAAAGGATAGCTAGATGATAGATAGATAGATAGATAGAAGAAATAGATGGATAATAAATAGATAGATAGATAGATTAGATAGATAGATAACGATAGATAGATAGTAGGAAGAGATAGAAGATAGATAGATGATGATAAATCAGCATGATAGTGATGATAAATAGAAGATAGATAGATGATAGATAGAGATAAATAGATAGATAGATAGATAGATAGATGAGATAGATGATGATAAATAGAATAGATAGATGATAGATAAATAGATAGATAGATAGATAGATAGATAGATAGATAGATAGATAGATAGATAGATAAATGAATAGATAGATAGATAGATAGATGAATAGATAGATAGATAGATAGATGATAGATAGACCATTCAACCCTATAATCATTTGGGGGGCAGAAATACATAGATCCACAAATGTAGCAAATGTTGAGAGCTGTAGTTCAGTAACAGCCCTGGTGAGCATGTGCAGTGGAGGTGGCTGGGGTGTCATTCGTTTTTTGTAACATTTATGTAGATTTGTTGTGTTTATTCAACGTGAAAATCTGTAACAATTTTCTCCCTTTCCAGTGAACGTTTCTCTCCCTCCTGTCTAATGAATTAAACCGCGTGACGGAACTTGTCGCTCTGCGCTGCGTAATCATCGCCACGAGGGAGGCAGATCCGTGAGATTTACGCGGATTCAGCGATTTTGTCTGAGGTTTAACCGGGGGGGTTGATTGAGATCAGATGAACAATTCCACCTCTGGGCTCATTAGGAGCCATTGAGGGGACATTAATCCGCACAGTGCAGAAGGCTAAAGAGTCAGCAGTTAGGGGTGAATTGGGTTAGACTGTGATTGGCCCTTGGGAAAGGAAAATGGGACTGACGACAATCCTGTCCCTTCATCATAAAAGGGAATATTGGAACCCATCATCCCCTAGGGAGAATCACATGGTGATGAATGAGGGGAACCCACATTGTTATTCCATTTCTTACCAAACAGGAAATCACGGGGGATCTTATTGGCACATTCAGGGCCGGGTAACAAGGGCCACTATTACTTAAGGTGGACATACACACAAATGATAATCCCACCGGGGAGTGATGGGATTTACCCCCCATTATTGTCAGTGTGTGGGGGCTGTTCCTGACTGAAGTGTAGTCGGCATTACGGTTGGACAGGAACGGCGGACAATTTCCATTGGTCGGTATCCGATCTGATCCTACTGTGTATGGCTGCACAGCCAACTGATCCACCGCGTATGGAGATCATTCAGGGCGTGTGTGCGGTTCCCACAGCATTTGTGCCGACAGATACCAATGTGATCAGATACCAATGTGATCAGATACCAATGTGACAGATACCAATGTGATCAGACAAGTGTATATGTGCAGTATGTGTAAGTGTATATGTGCAGTATGTGTAGGTGTGTAGGTGTATATGTGCACGTACAGTAGGTATGTATTTGTACAGTAGGTATGTATATGTACAGTAGGTGTGTATATGTACAGTATATATACTATATATCAGTACAAAAATGTAAAATATACTGTAATGAAAAAGGCGGTGGTCGCCTATGTTGTAAAAAAGCTGTCATGGCAAATCAAAAATATATATACTGTACAAATGCGATTATTCTGTACAATGCGTATATTAACTGTACCAGCAATATATTATAATCCCGCATAAAAAGAACTATATATAATAGTAACATTACTGTATATCTATATAACACGTACGTGCTATATATACTGTGATACTGTAACATACGTGTTACTGCGTACATACTATAACTTATCTGTATGTTTGCTATTTATATCGTAATGCTATATGTACTGTACATGCTATATATACTGTACATACTGTATAGACTATATACTGTCCTGCTATGTAATATGTACATACTGTATATCAATATATACTGTGCATGCTATGTATACACTGCAACATACTAATACATTAAATATATACTGTGCATGCCTATGTACATACTGTACATACTGTGATAGACTATTATACTGTACATACTGTATAGACTCTATATATACTGTGCATGCTATGTACACTGTACATACTGTATAGACTATAGACTGTACATGCTATGTATATACTGTACATACTGGATAACCATATTATACTGGCTGACTTTGTATTACAACTGCACATATATATCCATGATATACTACTGATGTCATGCTATGTATATGTCTGTACATACTGTATAGACTATATACTGGTATACTGTAAAAGACTATTACTCCATCTAATATACTGTGATAGACTATATACTCTATACTACGTAGACTATTCTGACTGGACTATAACATACTGTATATACTCCCCCACAGTTCATAAATGCCACAGGCTAAAAAAAAGATCATAATTGTCTTTTCCAGGAAAACAGATTGAAGGGATTAAATAACACAAGTAATCCCCCATCCAACACCACAGAATCAGTCATCTTCTATCACCTCACGTCCCCAATGTGCCACAGGCAAAGCATTTTCATGCAAACTGCCAAATGTACAGATTTAGCTTTCAGCACAAAGAGCAAAGAAAGCAATATGATTCGATATAAGTCTTAACTTGTCCATGGGGCAGTCCTACATACTGCCTCTATCAGTGGTGAACTGAATGGTGATTTGTCCATCTACTCAGAACAACCATGATCTGATTTCGGTATCAGTAAATGGTGGAGAATACGGGGCAGATCTGCAGAATTAACACCATTGGACGGTATTCGGACCCCATTAAATACACTCCATAAATAGGACTTTTTCTGTTGCTTTAAAATAACCTTCAGTGTAACATCCTAATCAGAGCCTCCTTGGTGTTTCAGATTAATCTCCAGCCGCTTGGCTTCCTGCCCTCTCCAGAAAGTGATTTTCGAGAAAGACAGGATAATTCATACCGAGAAGCAACAAGAGCGCACAGATCCTACGTCTAGTAAATTTAAAGAACCTTTCAGACTAAAATCACATTTCAATTCACTAAACGGATGATAAATAATGTCTCACCCCTGATACATGAAAATCCATCACCAACAACCAATCAGCTTCTTCCTCAGCTTAGACTGATGGATACAAAGAAGCTGACTGGAGGTCTGTTGTCCTCACTCTCCATTGATGATACCGCACTGGGCATGTCTCGGTCAGAAAACAAAGAAGGGGGTGGACATCAGGACCTTGGTCTACAAGGAAGGAAGAAAGAATAGCTTCATAATGTTAAATTAGGCCTGGTAAACGTAGATTAATTTTTACCAATTTTCAACAACCAACAGACTATCAGTGAATTAATTAGTAGGCTACCAGTCTGTGTGGCCTATTTAAACTGTTACACAAACAAAAATGCTAATGAATTGCAATTCAGTGATATTAGGATTTCCTCAAATTCTGTCCCCCACCGATTACCCAACATTCCAGCCTCAACATCACAGAGATTCCATTCTGTACATTTGTAGCTATTTTGTGCTCCCCTTCAAACCCCACCATCGCCCGACCCCCAATGCCCCCCCATCCATTTCCCACTTATGGATAAAAGGTTCATTTTGAATGAGACATGTCTCACCTGATACATAAAAATCCATCACCAAAATAAACAGACCAATCAGCTTCTTCCATCCACCGCTTAGAACAGATGGATACAAAGAAGCTGACTGGAGATCTGTTGTCTCACTCTCCATTATGAACCGCACTGAGCATGTCTCGGTCGGAAAACCGAAAAGGGCGTGGACATCAGGACCTTTCTCACAAGGAAGGAAGAATACGTTGATAGTGTTATATTAGGCCTAGTACACGTGGACCAATTTTGTCCATATTTTGACAGCCACAGACTATCATGTGATTAACTAGTAGGCTACCAGTCGTGTGGCCTATTAGAGACTGTTACAATCATAACAATGCTAATGATATTGCAATTCGGTGATGTAGCTCCTTTAAAAACTTAGGATTCTATCAAATTCTGTGCCCTTCCATTACCCACATTCCAGCCTCAACATCAGACAGATTCCATTCTGAACATTTGTAGCTATTTTGTGCCTTCCCCGCCCCACCCATCACCATCCACCCGACCCCTATTTCCCACTTTATGGATAAGGGTTCATTTTGAACAGACATTCCAATTGCCTTCTTCCACACATTTTCGAAAACAAAAACCATCTTTGTTAAAGGCGAGAACAGATATTTACAATAGAGCAGCTAGAACTAGAACTTTTCCTTTCCATTAAGTGATTGTGATTGGGAAAATGTATTATTATTTCTATTTCTTTTACTGCTCGGGGGTTTCTATGTTGTACGATACCAACATTCCTTGCAAACGGTCACCACATTTGGTTTGTCGGTGACAGAAACGCTTTCGCCCCTGACAGATCTTATACACACGGTGATAATTATTATTACTGGAAAAAAACAACACAACAGCTAAAGTTCAACCTGGGATATTTTTAGTTTAATTGGTTCCATTCTAACCCCCCAACAAGTGCAAACCGAGGGGGGGGGACATTACATCCCATGTTGACCGCACTCTGGTTGCCTAGCAACTCTTATTGATGAAACTGACCCCCTTTAATATAAAACTATCGCTATCGGCACAATGCAACATACGCTCGTCGTTAGGAGAGTAAATATATCCTGTCCAATTATCAGTTTTATTAACGCCCTCTAACTAGCCGCCATGCTGTATACAGGTTTACAGATGTAACAGGCAGGGGAGGGTTGGTGGAGGATTAATATCATATTCCACACACAAATGTCACCACTTAGGGATGTGACAAGGGATTGATGTGCAGGGTTTTTTGGCTTTACTTGCCCTTTAAAGAGTTAGTGTGGAGACTGTATAAGGGGATCAGCAGATTCCCCCAGAGCAGTCAGGGCAGTCAGTCCATGTGCTACAGATCCTCTTGTCTGGATCCTGCTGCACATAGTAGGAGGAGCAGGGGGATTCCTCTTCCCAGTGATTCCACCCAGGGGGGATCTCCTGGTCCTGGGACCCTCACCAGACAGACACTGCCCTGCTGGGATCACAGGGGGACGTTACTGGAGACTGTACCAGGGCACATTCAGAAACTCCAGCCCTCAGTCCAATAGCCCTCAGATCCTTCCTCCAGATATTAGCACTCTGCAGAGGGTCCTGGGTCTGAGTTATAGGCACATTGTACTGACTGGCAGAGACTGTCCTAGTGATCACTACATGGATAAGCACTGCAGCTAGGGATGTGTGTGTGTGTACATTGTACAGTATGTGTGTTTGATTACGAGTGTTGTGTGTTTAGTGTATATGTGCAGTGTGTGTACAAATGGTAAGTGTATATGTGCATTATGTGTTACGTGTATATGTACATTTGTGTACGTGTGTATGCATAGTGTGCAGTGTGTGTGCCTATGTAAGTGTATATGTGCAGTATGTTGTGTACGTGTATATGTACTTATGTGTGTGTGTATTTGCGTGTGCAGTGTGTGTGTGCACATATGTAAGTGTATATGTGCAGTAGGTGTGTAAGTGTATATGTGCAGTATTTGT
Source organism: Hymenochirus boettgeri (assembly GCA_019447015.1). Taxonomy (NCBI): domain Eukaryota; kingdom Metazoa; phylum Chordata; class Amphibia; order Anura; family Pipidae; genus Hymenochirus; species Hymenochirus boettgeri. The sequence goes on from CM033475.1 coordinate 235,233,220, forward strand.
GTAAGTGTATATGTGCAGTATTGTGTAGGTGTATATGTGCAGTAATGTATAAGTGTATATGTGCAGTATGTGTGGGTAAGTGTGTATATGTGCAGTATGTGTGTAAGTTATATGTGCAGTATGTGTGTAATGTATTGTTGCAGTATGTGTGTAGTGTATCTGTGTAGTATGTGGTGTGTAAGTGTATATGTGCAGTATGTGTGTGGTATATGTGGGTGGGTGTGCAGTATGTGTTGAATGGTGTGTAGGGTTTGCAGTATGTGTATAGAAGTGTTAATGGTGCAGTATGTGTAAGTGTATATGTGCAGTATGTGTGTAAGTGTAATGCTATGTATGATTCTATGTTCAGTATGTGTGTAATGTGTATAATGTGCGGGAGTATTGTGTGTAAGTGTAATATGTGCAGTATGTGTAAAGTGTATATGCAGTATGTGGTGTAAGTGTATGTAACATTACATGGTGGTACGTGTATATGCACAGTTGCAGTTGTGTGTGCACATGTGTAAGTGTATATGTGCAGTATTTTGTACGTGTATATGTACATTATGTGTGCATGTGTATTTGCAGAGTGTGCAGTGTGTGTGCACTGTGTAAGTTTATATGTGCAGTATGTGTGTAAGTGTATATGTGCAGTGAGTGTGTGTAGGGTAATTGTGGTGTATTGTGCAGTATGTGTGTATATAGTGCAGTATGTGTGTAAGTGTGTGCAGTATGTGTAGTGTATATGTGCAGTATGTTAGTGTATGTGTGCAGTATGTGTAAGTGTATATGTGCAGTATGTGTGTAGTGTATATGTGCAGTAATGTGTAAGTGTATATGTGCAGTATGTGTAGCTGGGTGGTACAATGTGCAGTGTGTGTGCACATGTGTAAGTGTATATGTGCAGTATTTGTGTACGTGTATATGTACATTATGTGTGCATGTGTATTTGCAGAGTGTGCAGTGTGTGTGCACTGTGTAAGTGTATATGTGCAGTATGTGTGTAAGTGTATATGTGCAGTTTTATAAAAGTTATCATGTGCTGTTTGATAAAGGGGAACTGAAACATGTACTATGTAAATGACAAGACAATGACTGTTGTGTATAGGGGACACAGGGTATACACAGGGAAGTCAATATAGATTAGTTATTTATTCTTTATAATTAACAGACATAATTAAAGTGCTTGAAAACCATGAGATTCTGCACCTGCACTAGAAAACTCACATTCTAGGGCTAATATTTATTATCTGCGGTATCAGAAAACTTCAATACCACGGGGTTTGTAAAGTGCGATTGCGGTTGTAAATGTACATTTACGAATGACCGCTCGAAAATGTAAAAAAAAATGACCGCTCGAAAATACCAGCCATGGTATTGTAGGGTGATCATAGAACTCCGACCGCGGCATTGATCATTAAAGGTGAGGTATCGCTAAATAGCGATACTGCTCCTTTAAAACTATGTGAGGGGTCACCTTTGGATACAATGGAAAGGTAGAAGGTTGTTGTGAGATTCCCACCAATGGCATTAAATAACCATATACTGAGCTGGTGGTCTGAGGGTAGGATGAGAATTAGATTTAAGGTGCCCAAACACACTACGGTACTTCCGATGTTTCCCAATGTGCGATGTCTGATAAACAACAAGAGCAACAGGAGGTTTAAGTTGGGTACCATCAGCAGAATTTAACTTGGACTGAACAGTAGAAAGAACAGTGTACTAAGACCAGTTAGTACAAGGTTGCAGTAGTCTAGACGTGACAGATGAGAGCATGGATAAGCATTGTGGAAATAGGTTGTAGTTTTATTCACGGTATGAAAGATAAACAACATTGTTAATATGGTACAAGCACAGGATGTCACTTCATCCCACTCAGGGAATAAAGAAGGGAATGGTCAACTGTGTGAAAAGCTGAGGACCGGTCTTTTAGAACCTTTCAGAGAGCCATCACTATAGAATGCGCTGTGACATATCTAGACTGCAAGGAGAGATGATGAGATAATGAGTTGTGTGATGTAGAAATGGAGATGCTATTGGGACAGGCTTAACACATGGTTAAAGGAAGCCGAAATATTCCAGATGTCAGGGAGGCATTCAAGATGTGAGTTAGAAGAGTGATAATAACATGATTACACTGCTTAAGTAGGAGGATTAAGTAAGTCATGGAATCATGGGGAGATTGTGGAGTGGACTGTGACTTGTTCACAGGTCTCAGCGTGAGTGTGACTCTGTACCCACTTATTTCTAGTCACAATCTCTACAAAAATACATTTTTAATACATATGCTTTAAAAAGGGAATATTTCAGCAAAAATTGCCAAAAAATACTGGATAGACATGATGAATACATAAGGATTATTATATTATTATTATTAATACTGTATTATTAATCATCATAATAATATCAATAATAATAATTGTCTAGCATTGGAATCAACCCATCAAACTGCTGATTGGTGCTTGTGAAGTGATGGACAGGGCCATTTTTACTCCTGTTACAATGTAATTGTTACAATTGGCACCTGTGAACTTCCTTTGTCGGTTGCCCAATTAGACAATAAAGTGTAAATATGCAAACCTTGCACAATATCCTCCCACTGCAGCTTATCCTGTGTAACCCCACATGAGGAAGAGTTAAGCAATTGTGCTTTTTATCCCTTTACTGTCAAACAGTCACCACATCAACTGCACAGATGCCTTTAATCACACAGGCTAAATTCTAAGCTATTTATTTCAATCACATGAACCAAAACGTATATAGTCTATAACTGCCTAACACACCTGCTCTACTGAGTGTAGCAAAATAAATGTAACTGGAAAGTTTAAAGCAGCATAAATGCGCCCCTTGCTGTTTTAAAGGTCAAGTTAATTCTTGTTTGCTGGAATTTAACAAACTCAGTTTTCCTGGTAGGTTATCCAGCCCCATCCACCTAATGTATTAACTAGATATTCCCAACACTCCTGCTAAGATTCCCATATTAAAAGGAATTAATTTATTATTTACATTGTGTCAATATACAAGTTTCCCAATAGTCGGAGAAATCAGAGTCACCCTGGGGATACAATTTCAGTGCAGATTAAACATTAAATCTACTCACCAGTAAATTAGGGACAGTAGGTGTCTATTATGAGGGACTTCAGCTTCTGTCACATTCAGCCTCATTTATAGTTCTATTTCACTGCCGTCTCTCTGTTACTTCCTTTCCTGCACCTCCCACCTCCTCTCCTAATACCTTTTTTTTTTTTTTTACTTTTACAGAAAAGACCCTCCCCTTTGTATCACAACACACACATGCACACACAGATCTAGGGGATATTAAATTTTAAAATCCAACGTGATGATGTGTGTATCATTCAGCCCAGCCCTTGCAGAAAGAATAATTTCCCACATTTAGCAATCTATGGACTAATCAAAAATCTGCAAATGAATAGTTCTTGCAGGCTTGTTTTTTTTGTATTAATCCATGTAGCTTGTCTTGCTAGAAACCATCAAGCAATTCAGCGTGCAAGAGTTCGCTAATCTTGGTGTAGCCAAGCCTTCTAATTACTTAGTAGGTTGTATACAGGAGTGATAGCAGACAATGTGCTACTTGTATTGTGTGTAATTTAACAATGACATAATCCTCGATTGTCTGAGATACTCAAGTTCCTTATTTGGTAATTAGAAAGGATCAAAATGACCTCAAAATTTTACTGAATTTCACCTTTTCTAAAGCACAGCGATGGGAGTCATTTTACCCCAAACTCTGTCAGAAATACAGAAGGAAACACATGGTCACCAGTGTTACCTACAGACAGTGTGTTTTGTTTCAATAGCTTTCCCGCGGAGCATGTTGAAACTCGGCGGAACCGAAATTCCATTCAAAACTTGGGGGGGGGGTGGGGGTTGCTGTTTTTAGTTTTTTGCAAAGTAATTTTGACTTTCAACAAAAATTTTAGATTTTACAATAAGGATTTTTGAAAGAGATTGTCAATTTTTTGACCGCAATTACTGAATTTTCAACCCCAATTTTTATGAGTTCCGCCTATCAAAATTTCTTTGATTTTCAAAATGCCCGTTCCGTGCCAGGTCATTTAGAAACCGAGACTCAGTTCTAATGTTCAAACTTTCAAAAAAATGTGAACTGTGGTCAAATTTGTTACAACCAAAGTAGCAATTTTCAAGAACTGCTAATGGCAACAGACAATACGCAAAGGGGGTTAGCACATAAAGACACTTCGCACCCAGAGTTTTATTAGTCCGAGAGCATATGAGAAAATGCCTGGTGGTGACTTTTATTACTAATATCATCTGTTTTTGCAATCTAGAACAACCGAGGGACCATTGCAGACTCATAAGTCCTATTGGACAGTTTATACCTGTAATACTGACAATCTTTTCATTATGGTTTTAACTCGATTTTAAAAAAAAAAAAAATTCTTAATAAGGCAACAAGGCATCGTCATACAGTATCAGTACTTTACAATATATAGAAAACTATTGTAGTGCAGAATAAGTCCAATATATAGATGAAAAAAAAATAATAAGAGTACTGTGATACTATTACTTTACAATGATGGTGAAAAGTTTTTAAAGTTTTTTTTAAAAATTCTCCATGTCCAAAAAAAAAAAATAACCTATGCAATACTGCTTGACCGCATTAAAGGGATGTTATCGGTAATTACTGAATGGAGTAGCTAAGCGAATGAAGGAGCTATTAGGATAATCTAATTAATGTGATCAGCATTGGATTGACGTCTAATTATCACATGGGTTATTTGATATTATGGATATCATGGTCGATATTATAAGGTACGGCTGCTGTACATTTGGATTATTTACACAGAATAAAGCAATCAATGGAAACATGATCTCCATGTTGTCGAAATACAAGCTGTAAGTGTGTAGTGTATGTCGTAACACCACAACTGTAATGTGGTTTGTTAATAGTATATGATTGTGTCTGTTTGCATGATAGATAGTGTGTGTTGTTTTAAAGGGTAACTAAACCACAGTAAGGTATTTTACCTGGGGATCTGAATGAACCCAAGTGTCTAAATGTTATAGGTGTTTCAAAAGGAAGAGACTGACCTGTGACCTGCCTAGTGGAATGTTCAGATTCTACTCATTCTGAAAATCTGTCCCTTTAAACACATCCTGGTGGCGCGAGGGAAACCAGGACATGACCTTGGAGTGACAAATAATGACCCCAGCAGCTGTTTAAGTAAACAACAAACTGTTTTTATAAATGGTCCCAGACAGAGCGGCACACACACATACACACCACAACACACACACACTGGAGAGGACTGGATGTTATTTGTGCAGCAGGGAACTAAAGGGGAAGTAAAAGTAAAACAGTTTAAAATCACAAAAATCTCCTTCAGTTTGGCTTGGGTGGGATGTTGGGGAGCGAATATTAAAAAGGCAAGACCAGTGTTGGGAGAAATGGGGCGCTCGGAACACAGAAAGTAAAGGGCCCCCAAGTTGAAGAAAAATAAAGACCCGACCCGCAATACTCCTACTGTTAATGGAGAGGAGGCGGGTGATGGTAGTTCTGAGCTCCGTGGGAAAGAACATTTAGCTTAGTTCCCTTTAATATAGTAAGCACTGCTACTTCCCTTGCTAAGAATAGGGCAGGAACTGTCTCCAGTCGTTGTCTATTACAATTAATGGAAATTGCTTTGATATTCACCGCAGTTCAAAAAACAAATCACCCGTCTACATCGCCACAATTCTGCACGACTGCCAAACCTTTAGTGATTCCTATTAACGATAATTAGTACGAGCGGAGACTGCGTCCAGTTAATTGTCCTTTAGTGTCACATAGGTACAACGCGGGAACTCTATAGCCTGGCACACATGGGCAGATGAGCCTGATATTGATGTCGATAAGCGATTGGTATTTGCTTTAGTGATAATTTCCGCTTCGGTTAATCTTACTGTTTTTTTTGAGATTTTGTTATAAAAAAAACATCATAATGAGTTTTTGAATCTAACACGGGTAGACACAGGCTAAAATTTTCGAGGCGTCTGTAAGATTGGCTGAAATTTATTGGCCAGTCCAATCAAACGGTATCAGTTTGAAAGAGCATGCAAAACATATCGGGCTGTCATGGATAAAAAAACAATATTTGCCCTAATAGCAGGGGTGCCCCTACCATGAAGCAAACTGAAAAATTTGCTCAGGGCGCACCCCTGCAGAACACTTAAAAGCCGTCAGTTAAAAAAAATCTTCCTGCAATACTGCATTTAAGCACCAGTCTACCAATCAGTGTTAGTCAGCCCTCCAGTCCACCAATCAGTGTTAAGTCAGCTCTCCAGTCCACCAGTCAGTGTTAAGTCAGCTCTCCAGTCCACCAGTCAGTATTAAGTCAGCCCACCATGCCCGCTTCACGTGCCACCACCCATCTACCGATAGACGGCATTTAAGTTGTTTCAGGGGAAGCAATATGGCAGCTTCTGACCACATGTCCAAATTTTAAGAACAGGAAGGTCCTGTGGACTCAATAAAACCGAGGCTAAAAAGGTTTTAATGTTCACAGCATTTAAAGGGAACAGTTGTGGATTATACTTATATAAGATAACAGGGTGAACGCACCAGTGCCGCTTGGAACTTTTCTATTCTGGCCTGTTAACGCCAGCTATTAGCCGCAATAGAATGCTGATTAAAGCATATAACATAGCTTGCGGCAGGTGCTCGGTTAACTTTCACGTTAGCCACGCAGCCACGCAAGGAAGGAGTTAAGTTACGCTGACCGATATAAACATCGATTAGCGTGACTAAAACGCCAAAACGGGGACAACGTGCCCATGATGCATGCGCCCTGCTAGCCTAGTCGTATAGTATTTGAGGTTTAATAAAGAAAAAAGACATACGTCCATCCAGTCCAACCCATCTAGCAATACCCACATTTCCATTATGAAGGGGGAAAAATCCTTCCTGACTGTGGCAATCGGAAATTTCCCTGGATCAACTCCAACTCTACGTATCAATACCAGTAACTTGTAACATTCCTTGTTTGTAGAAAATCATCCAGCTTTTTATTAAACTGACCAATGAACTGCCATAACAACGTCACTGGAAGACAGTTCCATAGCTTTACCGTTCTCACAGTGACAAACCCTTTCCCAACTCTACTTTATGTATCAATCCCAGTAACTTGTAACATTCCTTGTTGTAGAAACTCATCCAGCTTTATTAAACTGACCAATGAACCTGCCATAACAACGTCCACTGGAAGACAGTTCCATAGCTTTACCGTTCTCACAGTGACAAACCCTTTCCCAACTCTATTATGTATCAATCCCAGTAACTTGTAACATTCCTTGTTTGTAGAAACTCATCCAGCTTTTTATTAAACTGACCAATGAACCTGCCATAACAACGTCCATGGAAGACAGTTCCATAGCTTACCGTTTCACAGTGACAAACCCTTTCCCACCTCTATTTATGTATCAATCCGTAACTTGTAACATTCCTTGTTTGTAGAAACTCATCCAGCTTTTTATTAAACTGACCAATGAACCTGCCATAACAACGTCCACTGGAAGACAGTCCATAGCTTACCGTTCTCACAGTGACAAACCCTTTCCCAACTCTACTTTATGTATCAATAACAGTAACTTGTAACATTCCTTGTTTGTAGAAAATCATCCAGCTTTTTATTAAACTGACCAATGAACCTGCCATTACAACGTCCACTGGAAGACAGTTCCATAGCTTTACCGTTCTCACAGTGACAAACCCTTTCCCAACTCTCTATGTATCAATACCAGTAACTTGTAACATTCCTTGTTTGTAGAAATCATCCAGCTTTTTATTAAACTGACCAATGAAACTGCCATAACAACGTCCACTGGAAGACAGTTCCATAGCTTTACCGTTCCCACAGTGAAAAAACCCTTTCCCAACTCTACTTTATGTATCAATACCAGTAATTGTAACATTCCTTGTTTGTAGAAACTCATCCAGCTTTTTATTAAACTGACCAATGAACCTGCCATAACAACGTCCACTGGAAGACAGTTCCATAGCTTTACCGTTCTCACAGTGACAAACCCTTTCCCAACTCTACTTTATGTATCAATACCAGTAACTTGTAACATTCCTTGTTTGTAGAAACTCATCCAGTTTTATTAAACGACCAATGAACCTGCCATAACAACGTCCACTGGAAGACAGTTCCATAGCTTTACCGTTCTCACAGTGACAAACCCTTCCCAACTCTACTTTATGTATCAATACCAGTAACTTGCAACAATTCCTTGTTTGCAGAGAAACTCATCCAGCTTTTTATTAAACTGACCAATGAACCTGCCATAACAACGTCCACTGGAAGACAGTTCCATAGCTTTACCGTTCTCACAGTGACAAACCCTTCCCAACTCTACTTTATGTATCAATACCAGTAACTTGTAACATTCCTTGTTTGCAGAAACTCACAGCTTTTATTAAACTGACCAATGAACCTGCCATAACAACGTCCACTGGAAGACAGTTCCATAGCTTTACCGTTCTCACAGTGATAAACCCTTGAAGCCTAAACCTTTTTTCTTCAAGGCTTAAGGGATGTCCTCGTGTCCTCTGACATGTTCTATTGGTGATCAATGCCCCAGATAGTTTATTGTATGGCCCGTTAATGTATTTATACATAGTAATCATATCCCCACGCAAGCTCCTTCTCTAGTGTACGTAATTGTAACTTTTCCAGTCTCTCTTCATATTCAAGCTCCCCCAATCCCTTATTAATTTAGTTGCCCTTCTCTGAACCCTTTCCATTTCAAAGATGTCCTTTTTGTACACAGGATTCCAAAATTGCACTGCATATTCCAAATAGGCCTTACCAGTGCTTTGTAAAGAGGCAACACCTACTGTACAATACATACCTACGTACATATACATACCTACTGTAATACACAAACCTACGTACATATACACACCTACTGTACATATACATAACCTACTGTACATATACATATACGTACATACACAAACCTACTGTAACATATACATACCTACTGTACTATAACATACCTACTGTACATTACATACCTACTGCATACACAAACCTACTGTACATTACACACTACTGTAACATATACATTATCACTGTAAATATACATTACTAATGTACATACACAAAACCTACTGTACATATACCATACCTACTGACATATAAATACCTTAACTTACACAAACTACTGTAACATTACACACCTTACTGTACATATACATACCTACTGTACAATACTACCTACTGTACGTGCACATATACACCTACCACACCTACACATACTGCCAAATATACACTACAAACTCCGCAACATATACCTTACCACATATGCACATATACACTACAACATACTGCACATACACCTACACAACTGCACATATACACTTACACACATTTACTGCAACATACACTTATCACACATCACTGCACATATACACTTACACATACTGCACATTACACCTACACATACTGCACATATACACTTACACACATACTGCACATATACACTTACACAGTGCACACACACTGCACACTCTGCAAATACACATGCACACATAATGACATATACACGTACAAAAATACTGCACATATACACTTCACATGTGCACACACACTGCACATTGTGATATAAACGTACACAGTAATGTACATATACACTTACACACATAAGTGTATATGTGCAGTATGTGTAAGTGTATATGTGCAGTATGTGTAGGTGTGTAGGTGTATATGTGCACGTACAGTAGGTATGTATTTGTACAGTAGGTATGTATATGTACAGTAGGTGTGTATATGTACAGTACATGATCATTTTGCCAAACAACTATATGGCTGTAATGTCGATAAATAAACCATAATCCACCCAGGAGTCGTTGGTTGTGGTAACATTGGAAAGTGAGACACTCAGCTGCAGCCAATATTACGCCAATTCGATGTTTCGCTCGGATCGAACATAAAATTGCCGTATAGCTATAACCCTGAGAAAATTTGTTCTTTTACTTTTTCTTATTTATGTATTTATTACTTATTGATCTATTTTGCCTTGTTTTTCCCTGTGTATACACCGGCAATTTTCTCAGCCCAAAACGATGTTCAGTGAATTGGCCAATTATGGTGAAAAATTTGCATGGATTTGTGGCTGCCCTGTAAACCACGGGGGACTGTGTGGTCCTTTCGGTTGCGGCGAACTGTCGCCTAGGCAACTTTTGCCACAACCGTCGGACCTTGCCAACCAGTTGCAAGTGGTCAATCGCAGAGGAAAAGGATCCTATGTGTATACCCAGCATCAAGTGATGTGGTATAAACTAAAACTAAATAAATAAGGAAGTTGGGAAGGGTTTTTCACTGTAAGAACGGTAAGATATGGAACTGTCTTCCATGGACATTGTTATGGCAGGTTCATTGGTCAGTTTAATAAAAAGCTGGATGAGTTTTACAAACAAGGAAGTTACAAGTTACTGGTATTGATAACATAAAGTAGAGTTGGGAAAAGTTTTCACTGTGAGAACGGTAAAGCTATGGAACTGTCTTCCAGTGGATGTTGTTATGGCAGGTTCATTGGTCAGTTTAATAAAAAGCTGGATGAGTTTCTACAAACAAGGAATGTTACAATTACTGGTATTGATACATAAGTAGAGTTGGGAAAGGGTTTGTCACTGTGAGAATGGTAAAGCTATGGAACTGTCTGTCCAGTGGACATTGTTATGGCAGTTCATTGGTCAGCAGGGGAGGACTGGCCCAGTGGGCCAGGGGCAAATGCCCCCCGTCTGGTCTCCAATGAAAATTTGGGCTGCCGTTAGAAGCTCTTAGTACGTTACATGTTAAATGTCACTGTGCCTGCCCAGTTCATTAGCCAGTGTTGTCAGACCGCCAGATCATTTGCCAGTGTTATTCAACCCCCAGTTCATTAGCCAGTGTTACTTCAGCCCTCCAGTTCATTAGCCAGTGTTATCGGCCCTCCAGGTTTATTAGCCAGTATTTTAATCATCCCTCCAGTTCATTAGCCAGTATTATCGGCCCTCCAGTTCATTAGAACCATTTTTACATCAGCCTCAGATCATTAGCAACATATTAGTCAGCCCTCCAGTTCATAGCCATTGTTACGGCCCTCCAGTTCATTTGCCAGTGTTACCTCTGCCCTCAGTTCTAGCCCATTTACATCAGCCCTCCAGATCATTAGCCAATGTAGTCAGCCCTCCAGTTCATTAGCCAGTGTTATCAGCCCATCAGTTCATTAGCCAGTTGTTACATCAGCCCCTCCAGTTCATTAGCTAGTGTTATCGGCCTCCAGTTCATTAGCCCGTTTTACCTCTGCCCTACAGTTTCATAGCCAGGTTATCGGCCCTCCAGTTCATTAGCCCGTTTTACATCAGCCCCCAGATCATTAGCCAAAGTTAGTCAGCAGTTTCAGTTCATTACAGTTGTTAATCAGCTCTCCAGATCATTCCGGTTTTAGTCAACCTGGCAGATCCTTAGCGTGTTGTCAGCCACCGATCATTAGCCAGTATTAAGTCACCCAGTGTTATGATGTGGTTATCTAAACCAGATATACACTTGACAATGTTGCATGTAAAATGAGAAAATGGTCTTAAAATGGGCGTAACAAAAACAAAGTGTGTGTGACCTTGGTAAAGTGGGTGTTGGTAACATTTTGTATCTACCATGAAAGGGCCATTTGTTGTATTGACCCCCAGGCCAAAAGGTCCCAGTCCTCCCCTGTTGGTCAGTTTAAAAAAAAAGCTGGATGAGTTTCTACAAACAAGGAATGTACAAGTTACTGGTATTGATACATAAAGTAGAGTTGGGAAAAGGGTTTTTCACTGTAGAATGGTAAAGCTATGGAACTGACTTCCAGTGGACGTTGTTATGACGGTGCATTGGTTTCAGTTTAATAAAAAGCTGGATGAGTTTCTACAAAAAGGAAGGTTACAAGTTACTGGTATTGATACATAAAGTAGAGTTGGGAAAGGGTTGTCACTGTGAGAGGTAAAGCTATGGAACTGTCTCCAGTGGACGTTGTTATGGCAGGTTCATTGGTCAGTTTAATAAAAAGCTGGATGAGTTCTTACAAAACAAGGATGTTACAAGTTACTGGTATTGATACATAAAGTAGAGTTAGGAAAGGGTTTGTCACTGTGAGAACGTAAAGCTATGGAACTGTCTTCCAGTGGACGTTGTTATGACAGGTTCATTGGTCAGTTTAATAAAAGCTGGATGAGTTTCTACAAACAAGGAATGTTACAAGTTACTGGTATTGATACATAAGTAGAGTGGAAAGGGTTTGTCACGTGTGATAGGGTAAGCTATGGAACTGTCTTCCAGTGGACGTTGTTATGCAGGGGTTCATTGGTCAGTTTAATAAAAAGCTGGATGAGTTTCTAAAACAAGGAATGTTACAAGTTACTGGTATTGATACATAAAGTAGAGTTGGGAAAGGGTTTGTCACTGTGAGAATGTAAAGCTATGGAACTGTCTCCAGTGGACGTTGTTTGAGACAGGTTCATTGGTCAGTTTATAAAAGCTGGATGAGTTTCTACAAACAAGGAATGTTACAAGTTACTGTATTGATACATAAAGTAGAGTTGGGAAAGGGTTTGTCACTGTGAGAAGGAAAGCTATGGAACTGTTCTTCCAGTGGACGTTGTTATGGCAGGTTCATTGGTCAGTTTAATAAAAAGCTGGATTTGTTTCTACAACAAGGAATGTTACAAGTACTGGTGGATAACATAAAGTAGAGTTGGGAAAGGGTTTGTCACTGTGAGAAGGGTAAAGCTATGGAACTGTCTTCCAGTGGACGTTGTTATGGCAGGTTCATTGGTCAGTTAAAAAAAGCTGGATAAGTTTCGCAAAACAGTAGTAAGGTGCAAGTTCCTGGTATTGATACATAAGTGAGTTGATTCCAGGAATATTCCATATGCCCACTGAGTCAGGAAGGAATTTTTTCCCCCTTCATAATTCTGGTGGGTTTTTTTGCCTTCCTCTGGATCAACAGTTAGGCAGTTAATGAGGATATTGCTAGATGGGTTGGACTGGATGGACATATGTCTTTATTCACCTCAAATACTATAATATATACTTATACTATTAAGCTATTACTATGACTATTACTATATACTATACGATACTATAAATAACACACAACTATACTATACTAAACTAACAAAACAACCACTATACACAAAACTAAATAACAACTAACAACTATATATTATAACAACAACATATACTAATTACTATATATTAAACAACTACTATACTATACACTAACTATACTATTACTACTATACTATACCATACGTACTATACATTACTATTATTATACTATACTTACTATTACTATACTAACGATACATGGATTAAAAATCTACAATCCTCAGGATTGGTCTTTTCTCTGCAAATCCATTTCTGTAAGGAAACACTGGTTTTATAAGTTCTTATCTGACGTGAAGTAGAATTTGCTACAGCAAACGTCTTTCCCCTCACAATGTAAATCCAGCAATATCCAGCATATATAAGCACAAGTATCAGAGCCATAAACGTTTATAGAAGATTAGAATTGTATCTCTTATTATCCTTTTATCTGAATTTATTTGAACTATATGTATGTTCAATATTTGCTAGGTAGACCCTGTCCATTATCATGGTTTATGTTCTTTTTATAAAGGTCAACATAACTCTTCAACTTTGTACAATAGGCCTGTGTACACATGGGTGTAATGGAACGCTTGATTTTCTGGAAGTATTTGAACTCAAGTCAATAAAGGAATTTTTAAAAATAATGTTAAGATGAATGCACTTATGCATTTGGCGTTAGAACATTCCGGTGCATTGTGTGTTTAGGAAAAACCTATGGGAGGAAAATCAAATCCTTCTCTGAATAATCTATGAAGACATGGAGATGTATAAAGACCTTTCATGACTGTAAGGGGACTGGGCGGAGGAGTGAGCGATGAGAAGTTCCTTAAATTTGTTCCCGGCTCCTGAATGTTTTATTGAAGAATGGATGTAAGACACAGCGCCTTTACCCCCTGTTCTTTAATAAATTGAATACCAAAAAATGATTTTACCAGTGGAGATACCCTTTAAGATGGCCAAATTCCCTTTAAGATGGCCAAATGAAATTACCATTTCATACAGCTCCTGTTGGTTATAGGATTTCCTATTGAATTACTGTAGGTTGTTTCTGTCTAGCCAGGGGCTCAGAAAGTTTGTCCTGTAGTTGATCATTACTTTAACCCTTTAATAGGGCTGGGGGATAATTAGTTCTAGTATAGCTAAAAGTTTGTAAGTCACCAGATAACGTAAAGTTCTGAAGGAAAAAAGCTAACAAAAGGTTATTGCCCATAATAAATTTTCAAGGCTCCAGTCTCTGTCCCCTTGCTCTCCAATACACCTGTTCAGCCATCAGTTATAAATAAAATGCAGCAATTGTTGACCCCCTCGTTCAAAGACATTGTGGCCAGGACCTTGTTTGAAGCTGCGCACATATGACTAAAGTTGTCCTTTAGGAAGGTTCTTAAATACACAAAAATAACAGAGGACCCTCCATCTCTAAGGTCTTGACATAGGCAATGACATCACTCATGTCAGGGTCCTTTAAACTGACGGTTTATTCACGTGTGGCTGTTCAGTTGGACATGGTTGTTGGTCTGTTCGGTTGGGGCTTTTGTGTTGAGTTCCACGACAATAGTATAAACACATAATCAGGGAGATTCAATAAAGTTCTTATCGTTAAAATGGTGCTAATTTTGCCCCAACCAATCAGATGTTATTTAACATTTGAAAGTATACATCTGATTGGTGGGGCAAAAATAGCACCATTTAAACAATAAGAACTTTTATTGAATAACCCGACAGTTTACAATATAGAATCTTTATAATCACGGTCCTAATTTCTTATTGGATGTGTGGATACACAGTAAAATTGTGCACGCTAGATATTTCTTTCATGAATAGCAAACTATACATATAGCAAAGAAAAGGGGCCCCAATACAAGCACTGCTTAGGGTCCCATTTGGTACATTAGTAAATATTGCACACACTGTATATACTGTAATACTGTATATACTGTACATACTGTATATAATGTACATACGTATATACTGTATAAACTGACATTACTGTAATATTGTACATACTGTATATAATGTGCATAATGTATATAATGCATATACTCTATAAACTGTACATACTGTATATATTGTACATACTGTATATACTGTACATATGATATAATGCATATACTGTATAAAACTGTACATACTGTATATATTGTACTATATATATACTGTACCATACTGTATATAATGATATACTGTATAAACTGTACATACTGTATATCTGTACATACTGTATATAATGCAATTACTGTATAAACTGCACATACTGTATATATTGTACATACTGTATAAATGTACATACTTGTATACTGTAAATTTTATATATATATATATATATTATACTTTAATGCTGTATAAACTGATAACATATATACTGAACATGCTGTATATATTGTACATAATGAGTATACTGTAAATAATATATATATTATAATATATATACTTACATGCTGTATAAACTGTACATAATGTATATACTGTAATATTGTACACATGTATAATACTACTGTATAATTGTACATACTGTATATACTGTAAATAATGTATATACTGCACGTGCTAATAAGCTGTACATAATGTATATACTGTACATACTGTATATAATGCATATGCTGTATGTATTGTACATAATGTATATACTGCACATGCTGTATATATTTTGTACATACTGTATATACTGTACATACTGTAATACTGAACATAGTACATACGGTATATAAGCATATGCTGTATATACTGTACATAATGTACATACTGCACATGCTGTGTATATTGTACATACTGTATATACTGAACATGCTGTATATATTATACATACTGTATATATGCACATGCTGTATGTATTGTACATAATGTATATATTCTGTACATGCTGTACATGCTATATATACTTTACATACTGTATATACTGTACATACGTGTATACTGTACATGCTATAATACTACATACGTATTACTGTACATACTGTATATACTGTACACGCTGTATTTATTTCATACTGTATATACGTACATGCTATATATACTTTACACACTGTAATACTGTACATATTGTATATACTGTACACGCTGATATATTTTACATACTATGTATACTGTATATATTGTACATACTGTATATAATGCTCATGCTGTATGTATTGTACATAATGTATATTCTGTACATGCTGTATATACTGTACATGCTTATATATACTTTACATACTGTTATACTGTACATACTGTATATACCGTACACGCTGTATATATTTTACATACTGTATATACTGTACATACTGTTATATACTGAACATGCTGATATATTGTACATACTGTATATAATGCATATGCTGTATGTTTTGTACATAGTGTATATACTGTACACGCGTGTATATACTGTACATGCTATATATTCTTTAAGTACTGTATATACTGTACAAAACTGTATATACTGTACTTTAAGATAGTCAGCAAACATATTCTATTATATTGAGTGTGGTCCCCTTATCTTTTTTCTTATATTGTTTGTTTACATGCTGTATATACTGAACATGCCATATATTCTGTACATGCTGTGCATACTGAATATACTGTACATGCTGTTCGTGCTATATATACTGTACATGTTATATATACTGTATATGATGTACATACTATAATACACCATACATTATGCATACGTATACTTACTATATGTACTATGTATGCTGTACCTACTGTATATACCGTACATACTATATAATGTACACACTGTGTATGCTGTACCATGCTATTTATAATTGTACTTGCTATTTATACTGTACATACTGTTATACTATATATACAGTACATGCTAAATATACTGTGTATACTGTACATATGGTGTATGCTGACATGCTATATATACTGTACATGCGATATATTCTGTACATGCTATATATACTGTACATGCTATTTATAATCACGCATGCATATATAATGTACATTACTGTATATACTATATATACAGTACGTGCTATATATACTGTGTATACTGTACATACTGTGTATGCTGTACAACTATATATACTGTATGTGCTATTTATAATCGTACATGCTATATGTACTGTACATGCTATATACTGTACATACTGTATAGACTATTACTGTACATGCTATGTATATACTGTACATACTGTATACATATATATACTGTGCATGCTATGTATACACTGCACATACTATATACATTATATATACTGTGCATGCTATGTACATACTGTACATACTGTATAGACTATATATACTGTACATACTGTATAGACTATATATACTGTGCATGTCTGTACATACTGTACATACTGTATAGACTATATACTGTACAATGCTATGTATATACTGTACTACTGTATACACTATATATAGTGCTGCTTTGTATACACTGCACATACTATATACAATATATACTGTGCATGTATGTATATACTGTACATACTGTATAGATATATATACTGTACATGCTATGTATACTGTACATACGTATAGACTATATATACTGTACATACTGTGAGACTATATACTGTACATACTATACATACTGTATATACTCCCACATGTTCATGAAATGCCACAGGCTAAAAAAAGATCATAATGTCTTTTCCAGGAAAACAGAATTGAAGGGATTAAATAACACAAGTAATCCCCCATCCAACACCACAGAATCAGTCATCTTTATCACCGTCCCCAATGTGCCACAGGCAAAGCATTTTCATGCAAACTGCCAAATGTACAGATTTAGCTTTCAGCACAAAGAGCAAAGAAAGCAATAATGATTCGATATAAGTCTTAACTTGTCCATGGGGCAGTCTACATAGCTGCCTCTATCAGTGGTGAACTGAATGGTGATTTGTCCATCTACTCAGAAACACCATGATCTGATTTCGGTATCAGTAAATGGTGGGAGAATACGGGGCAGATCTGCAGAATTAACACCATTGGACGGTATTCGGACCCCATTAAATGACACGTCCATAAATAGGACTTTTTCTGTTGCTTTAAAATAACTTCATGTGTAACATCCTAATCAGAGCCTCCTGGTGTTTCAGATTAATCTCCAGCCGCTTGGCTCCTGCCCTCTCCAGAAAGTGGATTTTCGAGAAAGACAGGATAATTCATACCGAGAAGCAACAAGAAGCGCACAGATCCTACGTCTAGTGAAATTTAAAGGGAACCTTTCAGACTAAAATCACATTTCAACTTATAACGGATGATTAAATAATGTCCACCTGATACATGAAAATCCATCACCAAACAGACCAATCAGCTTCTTCCTCAGCTTAGAACTGATGGATACAAAGAAGCTGACTGGAGGTCTGTTGTCTCACTCTCCATTGAGTGACCGCACTGGGCATGTCTCGGTCAGAAAACAAAGAAGGGGTGGACATCAGGACCTTGGTCTACAAGGAAGGAAGAAAGAATAGCTTCATAATGTTAAATTAGGCCTGGTAAACGTAGATTAATTTTTACCTATTTTCACAACCAACAGACTATCAGTGAATTAATTAGTAGGCTACCAGTCGTGTGGCCTATTTAAGACTGGTTACAAACATACAATGCTAATGATATTGCAATTCAGTGATATTAGGATTTCCTCAAATTCTGTCCCCCACCGATTACCAACATTCCAGCCTCAACATCACAGAGATTCCATTCTGTACATTTGTAGCTATTTTGTGCTCCCCTTCAAACCCCACCATCGCCCGACCCCCAATGCCCCCATCCATTTCCCACTTATGGATAGAAAGGTTCATTTTGAATGAGACATGTCTCACCTGATACATACAAAAATCCATCACCAAAATAAACAGACCAATCAGCTTCTTCCACCGCTTAGAACAGATGGATACAAAGAAGCTGACTGGAGATCTGTTGTCTCACTCTCCATTAATGAACCGCACTGAGCATGTCTCGGTCGGAAAACCGAAAAGGGCGTGGACATCAGGACCTTTCTCTACAAGGAAGGAAGAATACGTTGATAGTGTTATATTAGGCCTAGTACACGTGGACCAATTTTGTCCATATTTTGACAGCCAACAGACTATCAGTGAATAACTAGTAGGCTACCAGTCGTGTGGCCTATTTAGACTGGTTACAATCATAACAATGCTAATGATATTGCAATTCGGTGATGTAGCTCCTTTAAAACATTAGGATTCTATCAAATTCTGTGCCCTTCCATTACCCAACATTCCAGCCTCAACATCAGACAGATTCCATTCTGAACATTTGTAGCTATTTTGTGCCTTCCCCGACCCCCACCATCACCCGACCCCTATTTCCCACTTATGGATAGAAGGGTTCATTTTGAACGAGACATTCCAATTGCTCTTTCCACATTTTCGAAAACAAAAACCATCTTTGTTAAAGGCGAGAACAGATATTTACAATAGAGCAGCTAGAACTAGAACTTTTCCCTTTCCATTAAGTGATTGTGATTGGGAAAATGGTATTATTATTTCTATTTCTTTTACTGCTCGGGGGGTTTCTATGTGTGTACAGATACCCAACATTCCTTTGCAAACGGTCACCACATTTGGTTTGTCGGTGACAGAAACGCGTTTCGCCCCTGACAGATCTTATACACGGTGATAATTATTATTACTGGAAAAAAACAAACAACAGCAACAGCTAAAGTTCAACCTGGGATATTTTTAGTTTAATTGGTTCCATTCTAACCCCCCCAAGTGCAACCGAGGGGGGGGGCACTTACATCCCATGTTGACCGCACTCTGGTTGCCTAGCAACTCTTATTGATGAAACTGACCCCCTTTAATATAAAACTATCGCTATCGGCACAGATGCAACAATCGCTCGTCAGTTAGGAGAGGTAAAATATCATCCTGTCCAATTATCAGTTTATTAACGCCCTCTAACTAGCCGCCATGCTGTATACAGGTTTACAGATGTAACAGGCAGGGGAGGGGGTTGGTGGAGGATTAATATCATATTCCACACACAAATGTCACCACTTAGGGATGTGACAAGTGGATTGATGTGCAGGTTTTTTGGCTTTACTTGCCCTTTAAAGAGTTAGTGTCAGACTGTATAGGGGAGTGGCAGCAGATTCCCCCAGAGCAGTGCAGGGCAGTCAGTCCATGTGCTACAGATCCTTGTCTGGATCCTGCTGCACATAGGAGGAGGAGCAGGGGATTCCCTTCCCAGTGATTCCACCCAGGGGGATCTCCGGTCCTGGGACCCTCACCAGACAGACACTGCCCTGCTGGAGTCACAGGGGGACATTGACTGGAGACTGTACCAGGCCACAGGTCAGAGCAAAACTTCCAGCCCTGCAACCAAGAGGCCCTGCAGATCCTTCCTCCAGGGGATAATTAGCAGCTCTGCAGAGAGGTAGGTCCTGGGTCTGAGTTATAGGCACATTGTACTGGCAGAGACTGTCCTAGTGATCACTACATGGGATAAGCACTGCAGCTAGGGATGGTGTGTGTACATGTACAGTATGTGTGTATTAGCGAGTGTGTGTGTGTTAGTGTATATGTGCAGTGTGTGTACAAATGTGTAAGTGTATATGTGCATTATGTGTGTACGTGTATATGTACATTGTGTGTACGTGTGTATGCATAGTGTGCAGTGGTGTGCACATATGTAAGTGTATATGTGCAGTATTTGTGTACGTGTATATGTACATTATTGTGGCATGTGTATTTGCAGAGTGTGCAGTGTGTGTGCACATATGTAAGTGTATATGTGCAGTAGGTGTGTAAGTGTATATGTGCAGTATGTGTGTAAGTGTATATGTGCAGTATGTGTGTAGGTGTATATGTGCAGTATGTATAAGTGTATATGTGCAGTATGTGTAAGTGTATATGTGCAGTATGTGTAAGTGTATATGTGCAGTATGTGTGTAAGTGTATATGTGCAGTATGTGTTGAAGTGTATATGTGCAGTATGTGTGTAAGTGTATATGTGCAGTATGTGTGTAAGTGTATATGTGCAGTATGTGTGTAAGTGTATATGTGCAGTATGTATAAGTGTATATGTGCGTATGTGTAAGTGTATATGTGCAGTAGTGTGTAAGTGTATATGTGCAGTATGTATAAGTGTATATGTGCAGTATGTGTGTAAGTGTATATGTGCAGTATGTGTGTAAGGTATATGTGCAGTATGTGTAAGTGTTAGTGCAGTATGTGTGTAAGTGTATATGTACATTACATGTGTACGTGTATATCACAATGTGCAGTGTGTGTGCACAGTGTAAGTGTATATGTGCAGTATTAGTATGTGTAGGTATATGTACATTATGTGTGCATGTGTATTTGCAGAGTGTGCAGTGTGTGTGCACTGTGTAAGTGTATATGTGCAGTATGTGTGTAAGTGTATATGTGCAGTATGTGTAGGTGTATATGTGCAGTATGTGTAAGTGTATATGTGCAGTATGTGTGTAATGTATATGTGCAGTATGTGTAAGTGTATATGTGCAGTATGTGTAGGTGTATATGTGCAGTATGTGTAAGTGTATATGTGCAGTATGTGTGTAAGTGTATATGTGCAGTATGTGTAAGTGTATATGTGCAGTATGTGTAGGTGTGTAGGTGTATATGTGCACGTACAGTAGGTATGTATTTGTACAGTAGGTATGTATATGTACAGTAGGTGTGTATATGTACAGTAGGTTTGTGTATGTACAGTAGGTATGTATATGTACAGTAGGTATGTATATGTACAGTAGGTTTGTGTATGTACAGTAGGTATGTATATGTACAGTAGGTATGTATATGTACAGTAGGTGTGTATATGTACAGTAGGTTTGTGTATGTACAGTAGGTATGTATATGTACAAGTAGGTATGTATATGTACGAGTGTATGTATATGTTACCGTAGGTTTGTGTATGTACAGTATGTATGTATAGGTACAGTAGGTATGTATATGTACAGTAGGTATGTATATGTACAGTAGGTGTGTGCCTCTTTACAAAGCACTGGTAAGGCCTAATTTGGAATATGCAGTGCAATTTTGGAATCCTGTGTACAAAAAGGACATCTTTGAAATGGAAAGGGTTCAGAGAAGGGCAACTAAATTAATAAGGGGATTGGGGGAGCTTGAATATGAAGAGAGACTGGAAAAGTTACAATTACGTACACTAGAGAAAAGGAGCTTGCGTGGGGATATGATTACTATGTATAAATACATTAACGGGCCATACAATAAACTATCTGGGGCATTGATCACCAATAGAACATGTCAGAGGACACGAGGACATCCCTTAAGACTTGAAGAAAAAAGGTTTAGGCTTCAAGGGTTTATCACTGTGAGAACGGTAAAGCTATGGAACTGTCTTCCAGTGGACGTTGTTATGGCAGGTTCATTGGTCAGTTTAATAAAAAGCTGGATGAGTTTCTGCAAACAAGGAATGTTACAAGTTACTGGTATTGATACATAAAGTAGAGTTGGGAAAGGGTTTGTCACTGTGAGAACGGTAAAGCTATGGAACTGTCTTCCAGTGGACGTTGTTATGGCAGGTTCATTGGTCAGTTTAATAAAAAGCTGGATGAGTTTCTACAAACAAGGAATGTTACAAGTTACTGGTATTGATACGTAGAGTTGGAGTTGATCCAGGGAAATTTCCGATTGCCACAGTCAGGAAGGATTTTTCCCCCTTCATAATGGAAATGTGGGTATTGCTAGATGGGTTGGACTGGATGGACGTATGTCTTTTTTCTTTATTTAACCTCAAATACTATACGACTAGGCTAGCAGGGCGATGCATCAATGGGCACGTTGTCCCCGTTTTGGCGTTTTAGTCACGCTAATCGATGTTATATCGGTCAGCGTAACTTAAACTCCTTCCTTGCGGTGGCTGCGTGGCTAACGTGAAAGTTAACCGAGCACCTGCCGCAAGCTATGTTATATGCTTTAATCAGCATTCTATTGCGGCTAATAGCTGGCGTTAACAGTGCCAGAATAGAAAAGTTCCAAGCGGCACTCGGTGCTTCACCCTGTTATCTTATATAAGTATAATCCACAACTGTTCCCTTTAAATGCTGTGAACATTAAAACCTTTTTAGCCTCGGTTTATTGAGTCCACAGGACCTTCCTGTTCTGTAAAATTTGGACATGTGGTCAGAAGCTGCCATATTGCTTCCCCTGAAACAACTTAAATGCCGTCTATCGGTAGATGGGTGGTGGCACGTGAAGCGGGCATGGTGGGCTGACTTAATACTGACTGGTGGACTGGAGAGCTGACTTAACACTGACTGGTGGACTGGAGAGCTGACTTAACACTGATTGGTGGACTGGAGGGCTGACTTAACACTGATTGGTAGACTGGTGCTTAAATGCAGTATTGCAGGAAGATTTTTTTTTAACTGACGGCTTTTAAGTGTTCTGCAGGGGTGCGCCCTGAGCAAATGTTTCAGTTTGCTTCATGGTAGGGGCACCCCTGCTATTAGGGCAAAATATTGTTTTTTTATCCATGACAGCCCGATATGTTTTGCATGCTCTTTCAAACTGGATAACCGTTTGATTGGACTGGCCAATAAATTTCAGCCAATCTTACAGACGCCTCGAAAATTTTAGCCTGTGTCTACCCAGTGTTAGATTCAGAAAACTCATTATGATGTTTTTTTTATAACAAAATCTCAAAAAAAACAGTAAGATTAACCGAAGCGGAAATTATCACTAAAGCAAATACCAATCGCTTATCGACATCAATATCAGGCTCATCTGCCCATGTGTGCCAGGCTATAGAGTTCCCGCTGTGTACCTATGTGACACTAAAGGACAATTAACTGGACGCAGTCTCCGCTCGTTACTAATTATCGTTAATAGGAATCACTAAAGGTTTGGCAGTCGTGCAGAATTGTGGCGATGTAGACGGGTGATTTGTTTTTTGAACTGCGGTGAATATCAAAGCAATTTCCATTAATTGTAATAGACAACGACTGGAGACAGTTCCTGCCCTATTCTTAGCAAGGGAAGTAGCAGTGCTTACTATATTAAAGGGGAACTAAGCTAAATGTTCTTTCCCACGGAGCTCAGGAACTACCATCACCCGCCTCCTCTCCATTAACAGTAGGAGTATTGCGGGTCGGGTCTTTATTTTTCTTCAACTTGGGGGCCCTTTACTTTCTGTGTTCCAGAGCGCCCCATTTCTCCCAACACTGGTCTTGCCTTTTTAATATTCGCTCCCCAACATCCCACCCAAGCCAAACTGAAGGAGATTTTTGTGATTTTAAACTGTTTTACTTTTACTTCCCCTTTAGTTCCCTGCTGCACAAAATAACAGTCAGTCTCTCCAGTGTGTGTGTGTGTGTGTGTATGTGTGTGTGCCGCTCTGTCTGGGACCATTATATAAAAACAGTTTGTTGTTTACTTTAAACAGCTGCTGGGGGTCATTATTTGTCACTCCAAGGTCATGTCCTGGTTTCCCTGCTGCCACCAGGATGTGTTAAAGGGACAGATTTTCAGAATGAGTAGAATCTGAACATTCCACTAGGCAGGTCACAGGTCAGTCTCTTCCTTTTGAACAACCATATAACATTTAGACACTTGGGTTCATTCAGAATCCCCAGGGTAAAATACCTTACTGTGGTTTAGTTACCCTTTAAAACACACACTATCTATCATGCAAACAGACACAATCATATACTATTAACAAACCCACATTACAGTTGTGGTGTTACGACATACACTACACACTTACAGCTTGTATTTCGACAACATGGAGATCATGTTTCCATTGATTGCTTTATTCTGTGTAAATAATCCAAATGTACAGCAGCCGTACCTTATAATATCGACCATGATATCCATAATATCAAAATAACCCATGTGATAATTAGACGTCAATCCAATGCTGATCACATTAATTAGATTATCCTAATAGCTCCTTCATTCGCTTAGCTACTCCATTCAGTAATTACCGATAACATCCCTTTAATGCGGTCAAGCAGTATTGCATAAGGTTATTTTTTTTTTTTGGACATGGAGAATTTTTAAAAAAAACTTTAAAAACTTTTCACCATCATTGTAAAGTAATAGTATCACAGTACTCTTATTATTTTTTTTTACATCTATATATTGGACTTATTCTGCACTACAATAGTTTTCTATATATTGTAAAGTACTGATACTGTATGACGATGCCTTGTTGCCTTATTAAGAATTTTTTTTTTTTTTAAAATCGAGTTAAAACCATAATGAAAAGATTGTCAGTATTACAGGTATAAACTGTCCAATAGGACATTATGAGTCTGCAATGGTCCCTCGGTTGTTCTAGATTGCAAAAACAGATGATATTAGTAATAAAAGTCACACCAGGCATTTTCTCATATGCTCTCGGACTAATAAAACTCTGGGTGCGAAGTGTCTTTATGTGCTAACCCCCTTTGCGTATTGTCTGTTGCCATTAGCAGTTCTTGAAAATTGCTACTTTGGTTGTAACAAAAATTTGACCACAGTTCACATTTTTTTGAAAGTTTGAACATTAGAACTGAGTCTCGGTTTCTAAATGAACCTGGCACGGAACGGGCAGTTTGAAAATCAAAGAAATTTTGATAGGCGGAACTCATAAAAAATTGGGGTTGAAAATTCAGTAATTGCGGTCAAAAAATTGACAATCTCTTTCAAAAATCCTTATTGTAAAATCTAAAATTTTTGTTGAAAGTCAAAAATTACTTTGCAAAAAACTAAAAACAGCAACCCCCCCCCCCCCCAAGTTTTGAATCGGAATTTCGGTTCCGCCGAGTTTCAACATGCTCCGCGGGAAAGCTATTGAAACAAAACACACTGTCTGTAGAGGTAACACTGGTGACCATGTGTTTCCTTCTGTATTTCTGACAGAGTTTGGGGTAAAATGACTCCCATCGCTGTGCTTTAGAAAAGGTGAAATTCAGTAAAATTTTGAGGTCATTTTGATCCTTTCTAAGTACCAAATAAGGAACTTGAGTATCTCAGACAATCGAGGATTATGTCATGTTAAATTACACACAATACAAAGTAGCACATTGTCTGCTATCACTCCTGTATACAACCTACTAAGGTAATTAGAAGGCTTGGCTACACCAGATGATTAGCGAACTCTTGCACGCTGAATTGCTTGATGGTTTCTAGCAAGACAAGCTACATGGATTAATACAAAAAAAACAAGCCTGCAAGAACTATTCAGTTGCATGTTTGATTAGTCCATAGATTGCTAAATGTGGGAAATTATTCTTTCTGCAAGGGCTGGGCTGAATGATACACACATCATCACGTTGGATTTTAAAATTTAATATCCCCTAGATCTGTGTGTGCATGTGTGTGTTAGTGATACAAAGGGGAGGGCTTTTCTGTAAAAGTAAAAAAAAAAAAAAGGTATTAGGAGAGGAGGTGGGAGGTGCAGGAAAGGAAGTAACAGAGAGACAGGCAGTGAAATAGAACTATAAATGAGGCTGAATGTGACAGAAGCTGAAGTCCCTCATAATAGACACCTACTGTCCCTAATTTACTGGTGAGTAGATTTAATGTTTAATCTGCACTGAAATTGTATCCCCAGGGTGACTCTGAGTTCTCCGACTATTGGGAAACTTGTATATTGACACAATGTAAATAATAAATTAATTCCTTTTAATATGGGAATCTTAGCAGGAGTGTTGGGAATATCTAGTTAATACATTAGGTGGATGGGGCTGGATAACCTACCAGGAAAACTGAGTTTGTTAAATTCCAGCAAACAAGAATTAACTTGACCTTTAAAACAGCAAGGGGCGCATTTATGCTGCTTTAACATTTCCAGTTACATTTATTTTGCTACACTCAGTAGAGCAGGTGTGTTAAGGCAGTTATAGACTATATACGTTTTGGTTCATGTGATTGAAATAAATAGCTTAGAATTTAGCCTGTGTGATTAAAGGCATCTGTGCAGTTGATGTGGTGACTGTTTGACAGTAAAGGGATAAAAAGCACAATTGCTTAACTCTTCCATGTGGGGTTACACAGGATAAGCTGCAGTGGGAGGATATTGTGCAAGGTTTGCATATTTACACTTTATTGTCTAATTGGGCAACCGACAAAGGAAGTTCACAGGTGCCAATTGTAACAATTACATTGTAACAGGAGTAAAAATGGCCCTGTCCATCACTTCACAAGCACCAATCAGCAGTTTGATGGGTTGATTCCAATGCTAGACAATTATTATTATTGATATTATTATGATGATTAATAATACAGTATTAATAATAATAATAATAATAATAATCCTTATGTATTCATCATGTCTATCCAGTATTTTTTGGCAATTTTTGCTGAAATATTCCCTTTTTAAAAGCATATGTATTAAAAATGTATTTTTGTAGAGATTGTGACTAGAAATAAGTGGGATACAGAGTCACACTCACGCTGAGACCTGTGAACAAGTCACAGTCCACTCACAATCTCCCCATGATTCCATGACTTACTTAATCCTCCTACTTAAGCAGTGTAATCATGTTATTATCATCTTCTAACTCACATCTTGAATGCCTCCCTGACATCTGGAATATTTCCGGCTTCCTTTAACCATGTGTTAAGCCTGTCCCAATAGCATCTCCATTTCTACATCACACAACTCATTATCTTCATGCTCCCCTTGCAGTCTAGATTAGGTTCAGCGCATTCTATAGTGATGGCTCTCTGAAAGGTTCTAAAAGACCGGTCCTCAGCTTTTCACACAGTTGACCATTCCCTTCTTTATTCCCTGAGTGGGATGAAGTGACATCCTGGCTTGTACCATATTAACAATGTTGTTTATCTTTCATACCGTGAATAAAACTACAACCTATTTCCACAATGCTTATCCATGCTCTCATCCTGTCACGTCTAGACTACTGCAACCTTGTACTAACTGGTCTTAGTACACTGTTCTTTCTACTGTTCAGTCCAAGTTAAATTCTGCTGATGGTACCCAACTTAAACCTCCTGTTGCTCTTGTTGTTTATCAGACATCGCACATTGGGAAACATCGGAAGTACCGTAGTAGTGTTTGGGCACCTTAAATCTAATTCTCATCCTACCTCTCAGACCACCAGCTCAGTATATGGTTATTTAATTGCCATTGTGGGAATCTCACAACAGAACCTTCTACCTTTCCATTGTATCCAAAGGTGACCCCCTCACATAGTTTTAAAGGAGCAGTATCGCTATTTAGCGATACCTCACCTTTAATGATCAATGCCGCGGTCGGAGTTCTATGATCACCCTACAATACCATGGCGGTATTTTCGAGCGGTCATTTTTTTTGTACATTTTCGAGCGGTCATTCGTAAATGTACATTTACAGCCGCAATCGCACTTTTACGAAACCCCGTGGTATTGAAGTTTTCTGATACCGCAGATTAATAAATATTAGCCCTAGAATGTGAGTTTTCTAGTGCAGGGTGCAGAATCTCATGGTTTCAAGCACTTTAATTATGTCTGTTAAATTATTAAAGAATAAATAACTAATCTATATTGACTTCCCTGTGTATAGCCCTGTGTCCCCTATACACCAACAGTCATTGTCTTGTCATTTACATAGTACATGTTTCAGTTCCCCTTTATCAAACAGCACATGATAACTTTATCAATAGAACACAATGCTTTCTCAGCTTTCTGGCTGATTTCCACATAGAGGAGACCACAGGACACAAACAGGGAGATTCAATAAAAGTTCTTATCGTTTAAAATGGTGCTAATTTTGCCCCAACCAATCAGATCTTATGTAACATTTGTAAGCTAACATCTGATAGGTTGGGGCAAAATTAGCACCATTTTAAACGATAAGAACTTTTATTGAATAACCCTGAAAGTTACATTTACCACTTGTATTGTTTGACAGGAAATACGTGGTATATGTGAGTCCTGGGGCCATATTTATAAAGCCGCGGTGTCGTTTTTTTAGCAATACCACGATTTTAAGGATCGGTATCGTACGTTTACGATCGGAGATTAACGATAGATTTAATGGGCGTAAATTTACGATACCGAAATCGTAGATTTGCGATCCCCATAGAATATCATTGCTGTAGTTTACTACCACATGGTATTCTACGATTGAATGTTCATTAATTAACGAACGTCCGGTCATAAATGTATGATCGCGATCGTAAATTAACTAAACCGTGGTATTGCTAAAAAGCGATACCGTGGCTTTATAAATATGACCCCTTGTGTTTGATTATTTAAAGGGAAGTCTAGCACAAATACATATGATTCCAAGAAAAATTTGTAGGATTTGTAGGAATCTCCCATCCCGTGATTTCTCTCTGTATATAAATAAATGACTTCCTGTTTGTAGGGCCCCTGACTTCCTGTTTGTAGGGCCCCTGACTTCCTGTTTGTAGGGCCCCTACCGGTTCGGCTGAGAAAGAGCCCATACACGGCATGATATTCGCTGAAATGGCCATTCATACGCATTGTGCGCCGCGATCGCTCGTGTGTACGAAACTTCAGTCTCTGGGTTGATTTAGTTGCTCAATAGAGATCTGAGCGTGTGTGACCCATCCAACAGCCAATCAGTGGAGATTTACTAGGTATGGCTAATAATAATGAATATTTCTATTGAGCTTTCCCTTTAACAATGATAGGTGGAGATAGGCTAGACGTTTTAAGCATGAACTCTGGCATTACTGGATTTAGGGTAGACGTTTTAAGCATGAACTCTGGCATTACTGGAGATAGGGTAGACGTTTTAAGCATGAACTCTGGCATTACTGGAGATAGGGTAGACGTTTTGGTCTGGCATTACCCTCTATCCCTTTTAATTTCCAGTTATATTAGTTACACACCGTAATATAAAGCTAGGTACACACTATACAATCTTTCCTCCTAACAGACCAGTCGAGGCTTTCGACCAGTCGGCCAGGAGGAAGGACTGTCGATCGTGGCAAAAGCAGCTGCTTCTAACAGTTAAGGGCCACCATTAGTGTGGTCTATAGAGGACAGCACAATCGGTTGTGATTTTCCGACCTGTCCGATCGTTTGTTCGATTTGGACAAATGAACGGCTGCGATTATTCACGGCCGCAAAAAGCCGCCATACAATAATTTCGCCGGAAACACTGGAATGTCAATCAGTCAGGCTGAATTATTGCATTGTGTGTACCTAGCGTAACAGTATTGTACCTGTTATGGGTGATAAACTTCTCATTAAGGACACTAATGAAGGTTCAAACTCCTTCTGAAAATGTTGTTACAGCCACATATCATATTATAATAATTATTGTACACAGCATTGAATAAACATATTACATTGTATAACATATAACCTTTCTTCCTGCCCTTGTTTTGTCAACACATCATTCTAGCATCTAGCACGGGGTGTCCAACACATGGCCTGTGGGATAGATGCAGCCCGATAAAAAAATTTGTGTGGCCTGTGGGAGCACCTGATTAGGCAAGAGTGGGCGGGGTATGGGTGAAGTTGTAGCAGGGGCTGAGGAACACAGTCCTTAATAAAGAGGCCACTGGTAATCCCATTATGGCTTGCATTAGTTGGGTCTAGATCTAGCACTACGTAACAAACCGTATTTCCTATCCAAATGCCGAATGCATAAAACTTAAGGCTGGGTACACACGGAGGGACTATTTTGTTGCCTTAAAGGAGCCTATGCAATGAGAGTTTTTTTGTAAAAGAATTACTCAAACCGCTAAGTTCTCGTCCCTGTTATACTTACATGAAGGTTCCCTCACTGCTCCGCTTTTATTCCGGCTTGTCTCTGCAGTCCGAAATGTAGCCAATGGGAAGACATGCTCTGCAAAGAAGTGTGTCTTCCCATTGGCCAAACCGCAGACTGTCACTGACAGTACCAGGGGGGTGGAGCGTATTAGAGCAGCAAGGGAAACTTCATGTGTTACAGCTGTTCGCTAAAGTAACCAGGGGTGAGGACTTAAGGGGAACGATAATGGGTAAATCCCGTCGGGGAACGACAGGATTTACCTACTATCGTTCGTGTGTAGGGGATGTTCGTTCGTGTGTAGGGGTCATTCCCCCGACAAATGATCGTAGTCGGCACTCTGATCGATCGGGAATGACGGAAAATTTCCTTGGGTCGGTATCGGCTCCCTTTACTTTAAGTAGAGTGATCCGATCATGCGGTGTATACCGCGTATGGGGATCGGCTAGGTCCGTGTGTGCTATTCCCACAGCATGTGTGCCGACAGATACCAATGTGATCAGATACCAATGTGATCAGATACCACTGTGATCAGATACCGATGTGATCAGATACCGATGTGATCAGATACCGATGTGACAGTTACCGATGTGACAGATTCCGATGTGACAGTTACCGATGTGACAGATACCGATGTGACAGTTACCGATGTGACAGTTACCGATGTGACAGATACCGATGTGATCAGATACCGATGTGACAGTTACCGATGTGACAGATACCGATGTGATCAGATACCGATGTGACAGTTACCGATGTGACAGATACCGATGTGATCAGATACCAATGTGATCAGATACCAATGTGACCAGATACCGATGTGATCCGATACCAATGTGATCCGATACCAATGTGATCCGATACCAATGTGATCAGACACCAATGTGATCCGACACCAATGTGATCCGACACCAATGTGATCCGATACCAATGTGATCCGATACCAATGTGATCAGATACCAATGTGATCAGACAGCAATGTGATCAGACACCAATGTGATCCAATATCAATGTTATCCATCAGACACCAATGTGATCCGATACCAATGTGATCCGATACCAATGTGATCAGATACCAATGTGATCAGATACCAATTTGATCAGACACCAATGTGATCAGACGCCAATGTGATCCGATATCAATGTTATCCATCAGACACCAATGTGATCAGATACCAATGTGATCAGATACCAATGTGATCCGATACCAATGTGATCCGATTCCAATGTGATCAGATACCAATGTGATCAGATACCAATGTGATCCGATACCAATGTGATCAGACACCAATGTGATCAGACACCAATGTGATCCGACATCAATGTGATCCGATACCAATGTGATCCGATACCAATGTGATCAGATACCAATGTGATCAGATACCAATGTGACAGATACCAATTTGATCAGACACCAATGTGATCCGACATCAATGTGACCTGATACCATGTGATCCGAACCAATGTGATCAGATACCAATGTAGACAGATACCAAGTGGACAGATACCATGTGACAGATACCAATGTGATCAGAACAATGTGATCCGACATCAATGTGATTCGATACCAATGTGATCCCATACCAATGTGATCCGATACCAATGTGATCAGATACAAGTGTGATCAGATACCAATGTGGATCCAGATTACAATGTGATCCCATACCAATGTGATCCGATACCAATGTGATCAGATACCAATGTTATCAGATACCAATGTGATCCCATACCAATGTGATCCGATACCAATGTGATCAGATACCATGTGATCAGATACCAATGTGATCCCATACCAATGTGATCCCATACCAATGTGACAGATACCAATGTGATCCCATACCAATGTGACAGATACCAATGTGATCCCATACAATGTGATCCCATACCAATGTGACAGATACCAATGTATCAGATACCAATGTGATCTGTGTGGAACAGGGGAAAGGTGAGTAGAATTGTCCTTTAACCTATTATTACTAGAGTCCCCTTAGGCTGGGTACACACGGTAACCAACCTTTCCCTTTAAAGGCACCGTGGCGTGTATTGGTCAGTCGGATGAAAATATCTTACATTGTGTACGGGGCAGGCGTGAATGAGCTCAGCTGACCGTTCATCTAGATCGGAGGAACAGGTGATCGGGCTTATTGGTAAATCAAGGTTCCCTATGGGGCCGCAAGATCGTTTGCGTGAACTGTCGGCCGCAGCCACTGTTGCCCTGACCGACAGTTATTTGTCCCGACCGAGCGTTTGCTACTAGCACATATAATTTCCTCCCCGTTGTACCCACCATAAACGTATTAAACTGGTGCTAATAAGCCCCCAGGGAGTATTTCCCTTTTCCCATTAGTATCCGCCCTTCCAGTTTGCTCCATGTGTAGAATTCCGTGTTCCACCACAGATTTGCAGAACGTCGTCTGTCATTTGGAAGTTAATTCACTAGTTTGGACACTTTATGATTTTAGTTGAATTTATAGTTATTGTTTGCCTGTCCCTATGGTAACCGTGTATGCGCTGGCAGTTAGCTGCTGTTATTAAATGCACCTAGAGGAATGAATTTCCCATAATAACAATTCCTACCTAAAACAGTAAGCACCGTGTTCTTCTTATAACCGGTGTCATTGAGAGCCCACACACTGGATACTTACCTTGCATTACAACAATCACATCATGGTAAGTGACTGGTACCTGGCCCGACTATCGATTCAATTTTCTGGTCGGCGCTATGTATCTTTGGGACAGTGAAGGTTAGCATTAGCATTTTACCTGAACATAACATGTACATATCTGTCACATCGTTAGCATCTGCAGAGGACGCCAGGAGCAGCAACAGATCTAAACTTTAGAACCTTAACATTGGGTGTTGACCTGTAGATTTGGCTAAAAAAAACTCGGCACCCGGCTTAAGTTTGCCATATACGGGTTTTAAATTTACCTCCCAATGTTCCTGTGACCTTTGGAAATAACCCGGTCCAATCATATCGCTGAATGGGATGGGAAATGCAGTGAGAATGTCAGTAGGTTAACCCCCCTGCTCTGTATTTGGATATAAGACATGAATAGACTTTACAGGATTCTCCTGAATCAGCAATTTGTATGAAGCAAAAAAGCCATCCTGGAATCTGTCCATGTGAAATGGCAGTTATATGTGGATGGCCACAAGAGATACACCTGTGTGAAATCAGTAAAATCTTTTAATACAGAAATCCCTCCTCTAGCTCAGTGAGCTCAGACATGCTCAGTGGGATTCACTCAAGAAATGAATTCCACACTTTGGGGCTGTACACGGTAAGGCAGGAGACTTTACTTTGAGGCAGAAGGGGAGGGCTAAACACATTGTTCAAAGTAGATTTACTACATTCTCCGTCAGATTTAAGATATTGTGGACTATGAGAAAAGTACCGCATTCTCAAATACAAGGTAAAAACATATTCACCAAATGCAATGGAATTGTATTGTGTAGATCAGGAATGCCCAACCTTCTGGTGTTTGCAAACTAAAACTCCCAGCATTCCCTGTAGCACAATTACTTTATACTGAACCTTTATTGAAAGTTTTATAACATACAGGGATATTCAATAAAAGTTCTTATCGTTAAAAATGGTGCTAATTTTGCCCCAACCAATCAGATCCTATTTAACATTTGAAAGCTAAAATCTGATTGGTTGGGGCAAAAATAGCACCATTTTTAACAATAGAAACTTTTATTGAATATCCCTGATTGTATTCAAAAGAGTCCCACTCCAAATTTTGCAACATATGAGTTGCTTACAAAGCAATCGTAATTCATATACACGCTCGCCCCAATGCCATAAACTACAGGATATTTACAATATTAAAGGGAAAGTTAAGGCTAAAACGTAAACTGTCTGTCAAGAACGAAAAATGAGGAGTCACTGGTTAGGAAGACTATTCACTAATGCTGGAACCAATGTAGCCTGCATCGGCTTCTAATGAAATACTGACCAGCCTACCACCATGTAGATTTTGTATCTTAAAGGCAAAGGCATTAACCCTATGGACCAATGAATAGAGGGAGCTTAATGCAGTATCAAGCATTATAATGCTAGTCAGTAGCTAGCCTGGGCGAACATTGGGCCATAGTCATAAAGGCTATTTTAAGATACCTATCCTTTAACAATTGTTGCCGCGGCGATCGTAAATATACAATAGCAGTTGTAAATGTAAGATAGCAATCTTTTTACGATCCCCCATGCATGTATTATGGTACAGCATGGTATTGCACACGCACAAACTGTACGATTTATACACCGCGAACATACCTTTATGGTAGCCCATGGTATTGCAAGTTTACCGCATTTTTTGAATATGCCCCTAATTAGTTTGGGAGTTTGATGTATGTTGTCAGTTTGATCTGCAATGATTTTTCATTCCAGTAAGAGGGCGATGATGCTTAATACAACTCCACTACTAAATACAAAATTAACAGGGATATTCAATAAAAGTTCTTATCGTTAAAAAAGGTGCTAATTTTGCCGCAACCAATCAGATGCTAGCTTTCAATGTTTAATAAGATCTGATTGGTTGGGGCAAAATTAGCACCATTTTTAACGATAAGAACTTTTATTGAATCTCCCTGTAAGTCTTCTTTCAGGAGAGGCTCATCGAATGG
Organism: Hymenochirus boettgeri; assembly: GCA_019447015.1. Classification (NCBI taxonomy): domain Eukaryota; kingdom Metazoa; phylum Chordata; class Amphibia; order Anura; family Pipidae; genus Hymenochirus; species Hymenochirus boettgeri. Next base: position 235,268,572 of record CM033475.1, read on the forward strand.
CCCAGAAATTGTTAATTAAAAACAATGTTCATCTGATATGTCTTAGGCTGGGCTGTACACACTAGCAGATATTTCCAGCCGACTGATCAATCATGGTACTATCAGTCGGTTGGCCAGAAATATCTGCTGGTGTGGGGCGGCAGGCCTTGACCGAGCGATCGGGTCCGTTGGTAAATCACGGCCGATCGTGCAGTTCTCTATGGAGCGCCGATTGGTCGCACTCACTGTTGGCCGCGGCCACTGTAGCCACGACCGACAGTCATTTTTCCCGGCCGATGCCACTCATAGCAAAAACTTGGTCGAGTCAAATAATGGGCCGGGTGTGTACCCATCCTAAATTCATGTGATGCTTGTGTAAATGAAGTAAACGTTTCACTGCCAGCAAGATCCCTCCTCTTATCCCGGAAGAATCTCATTGAAATGTTCTAGTCTCTCTCCCTGGGTGATACATACTGAGCAGGCCTGAGTCATGGGGGAGGAGGAGGAGTAAGAAGAATTGATTGACCAATCACAGATGAATAAAGGGATGAATGGAAAAAAAAGGGTTTGATAGTTACAAACAGAGAACAAACTAAGTTTTAAACATAAAAACCAAATACCTGAAAATCAAATATCTTACGGAACACAGAATAGCATGTCAATGTTAATGGGTTAGTGTCATATGGAATAAATAAATGGTAATTATATTGAGCCGTCAGTCAGTCTCTCTCTGTCTCTCTCCCCCCTCTCTCTCCCTCCCCCCTCCCCCCTCCCTCTCTCTCTCTCTCTCTCTCTCTCTCTATATGGTGTATATATATGTAACTGTCATGACTTGATTAACCCCTTGGTATTAATATGTGGTTCATATACTTTCTGTTTTATTTTTTAGATAACTTGAATCTGTTGTAGCCACAGATGATGCCAGATTTGACTGCAGAGGAAGAATATTAATTCTGTCAGAACCACGGAGATAAATTTACCGGAAATAGTAACCCCTGGAGACCCCCTAAGGACATAACCTTATTACGAGGTTTTCTCTCGGTTGAATGAGAAGCTGATTTTGTGGAATCTTTATAAACAACAACGACAAAAAATTCTATACACTTGCACGCAAGATAATTTGTTATTACACGGTGCTAATGTGAACGATGATGCGGTTTTAATAACGCCACCTCTAACCGTAACGTCTGGCGCATAATGATTATCACATACAGGAATTAGTCATGAATGGCTGAACTTACAGCAGTATCATATACAGAGGATCTCTCCATTCTGGAACTGCTTTGATCTACCGATGGTGTCTTCAGGGTGAACATTTAACGATAAGGAAATGTCTATTCGGGCCTATTGCAAAGAACCAGGCCTCGTTCTTCTTACTGGCTATGGAAAACTTCAGGCAGCTGCCAACCCTAAAGCCACCAGAACTGTGGTCTTGTTCGTCCACCCAAGCGCCAGGAGGCGACGTACAAATTTGAAGAAGGGTCAGAGATCTCCTGACTCAGGACTAGAAGTGAAGCAGAGACCTCGCCTGTGAGGAGGCAATGGACCCTACAAGCCCCCAGCTATAGAAGTGACCCCATCTAGTGAGGACGAGGCCTGGTCCAACTGCTCCACGCCAAGGCTTCCCCAAGAGACGTCGAGGCCTACTGAGGAAATGGCTTAAGAGAGAGGGGAGAAAAGCTGGTAAGTGCCCTGCGGTTTTGCATATATTAGATCTGCTTCTTTACATCTTATCCTGACAGACTGGGTTCTAAACCTTTATAACCTGGACGTTCCATATGGATCAACCCCACTGGTCATGTTAGAATTTGGACATCCCATTAGACCCTTACACCCATTGTTGGCCTACATTGTTTTGTGATCCACCAAAGTAGATCAATCTATATTAAAGGAATATCCACCCTCAGGCAGTAGCAGAAGCGGCCGGACCACGCGGCGTTAGGGATTGGCTGGAACTTGGTAGCTGGGTATTTATTGGGTAGGACGGTGTGTGCTGGCTGGGACCTCCATTTTAGACTTGGTTCTATTTAATGTAACATCCCTGTGGATTTGTTCTGGGTTTAAATTGCACAGTTTTTGTTTTTTTTACAGAAATTTTTCGATGCTTGTCGCCATTGTGTCGGCGGCTTTATAATTTCAACACAAATTCCCCTGAAAAGGTAGAAAATTCATGTTGGGATAGAGAAATTTGATAAATATGTCCTTAGTCCGATACATGAAGAAAACAATATTAAATGACACCATCCCTATATCCTCCCTCCCCTCCATTAAAGGTCCACATTCCTGGTTGCATTCATTCTGCCCTGCTTCCTGGTTTTGTCCAGGGCCTTGGCCTATGGAAGATGTGCTCTGCAAGAAGCATTAGATGAGCGCAGCAAGTAAGGTGCTTTGTAGGGATTGTCCCTCAGACACCTATAGCCATGCCAGCTGTAGCTATGCCAATGTCGGTAGATCAGGTTCCTCTACTTGGGTAATATTCTCTATATTGGGCAGATTTAGGGGCTTGCCCTTTGCATTGAAACAGGTGACTACTGTAGCATCATGTCAGTTGGACGAGTAAGTAAAGCTACATACACCCCCTGATTTGGAGGACGACACACCTGGTCTTGTGTCCGGACCTTAACAACACAGGGAATCTTCATGTCTGTACAAACTGCTCATATAACAGTGGGAGGGAGTCGGTTAAATTGAATTCACGCTCCATTTGCCCCATTGGATTAGAATTCATTGTTTGATGTTTCATCAGAAGCATCTAATGATGTAAAGGACATTATTTATTGGCTTAGGGCATTGTAGGTGTGTTGTTATTCCAATGTCTTTGTAACAGACAGATCTGACGGTCGTCAGTGGAACAAAAAGAAAAGGAATTCCATTCAGATGCTAATGAAGGTTGCAGGAAATGTTCATTTTATTGTTTTAAAGCTGCTGGACTTTAGGTTGGAACGTTAAACTACCTGGTTCTGGTTTTCCCGGTGTAGACAAACCCCCGTCCCTTGATACTCATTATATTCACCATTATGTCCATCTTCTCATATGAAGGAAGATGCCAAAGGCCACAGATGTCACTTCCAGCTTGTCCAGGAACCAAGGATGCTAAAGCCCAGGACTAAACAAATCCCAGGAGCCACATACCAATGCTCCTTAAGCTTTTTATTGTTTCAGTGTTTCGGTCAGCTCGGCAGAATTATGAATGGTTTCGTCTTATGGGCCTCGACCGCCCCCCGACGTTTGTTTTCCGGATGGAAAACCACAGCCGTTGTGTGGTCCTCTATGGACCACACGCTTGGTGATGGCTAACTGTCGGACGCGGCTACTTGCCATCCTTCTCTATCTGACTTGCCATCCTTCCCGATCAGACTTGCCATCCCTTCCCGATCAACTTGTGCCATCCTTCCCGATCAGACTTGCCATCCTTCCCGATCAGACCTTGCCATCCTTCCCGATCAACTTGCATCACTTGCCATCCTTCCCGATCAGACTTGCCATCCTTCCCGATCAGACTTGCCATCCTTCTCAATCAACTTTGCCATCCTTCCGATCATACTTGCAATCCTTCCCGATCAAACTTGCCATCCTTCCCGATCAGACTTGCCATCCTTCCCATCAGACTTGCATCCTTCCCAATCAGACTTGCCATCCTTCCCGATCAGACTTGCCATCCTTCCCGATCAGCAGACTTGCCATCCTTCCGATATCACTTGCCATCCTTCCGATCAGACTTGCCATCCTTCTCAATCAGACTTGCCATCCTTCCCGATCAGACTTGCCATCCTTCCCGATCAGACTTGCCCATCCTTCCCGATCAGACTTGCCATCCTTCCCGATCAACTTGCCATCCTTCCCGATCAACTTGCCATCCTTCTTCTCGATCAGACTGCTCCCCCGATCAGACTGCCATCCTCCCGATCAGACTGCCATCCTTCCGATCAGACTTGCCATCCTTCCTCAGCTGCCATCCTTCTCGATCAACTTGCCATCCTCCGATCAGACTTGCCATCCTTCTCTCTGATAAAGACTATGGTAATTTACAGTTATTGGTGTTCTTGGGGGACGATGCTTTCAGATTATATTAGTATATAAAAATGGTTGGTTTACTTCTCCTTTTAGCTATATACACACCATGAGATTCTCCATTCTGAAAACAGGTTGGTCGACCCAAATTATTGTAAGGTGTGTACCCAGCTTTAAGCCAGGTACACCTGGCAATTCCGCACATGACCACGATAAAGGAGCAGCCGACTATTGGCCTTACGTGTGGTGCCGTTCGTTTGGTGTCATTGGTGATCCGACCTGGCAAATCCGGCAAATCAATGCTCCTTACCTGTCATAGTATCTGTCCTCCTATCCTACACATTTTAGGTGTTGGCTCCACAATTTGATTTAGATTGTTTAGTTGGCTAATGTCACGCTGTAGACCACATTGCTGTCAGCGTCTGTAACAGACATCCATCCTGCAAAGCTAATTGAAGCAACTTTTCACCACCACCACCCAACCCAAAAAAAATCAAGACAGCTTATAAGGAAAAAAAAATCAGTTTGCATGTTCCAGACCCTTTCTAGTACAGTCTAGTACTCTCTCTAGTACTCTCTCTAGTATTCTCTCTAGTACTCTCTCTAGTACTCTCTCTAGTACTCTCTCTAGTCTCTCTAGTACTCTCTCTAGTACTCTCTCCTGATATTCTCTAGTACTCTCTCTAGTATTTCTCTAGTACTCTCTCTAGTCTCTCCTCTATTAGTCTCTAGTACTCTCTCTAGTATTCTCTCTAGTACTCCTAGTATTCTCTAGTACTCTCTCTAGTATTCTCTCTAGTACTCTCTCTAGTACTCTCTCTAGTATTCTCTCTAGTACTCTCTCTAGTACTCCCTCTAGTATTCTCTCTAGTACAGGGGATCGACCTGAGCCACACTTAGGGCCACAATAGCCATCCCTATGCGTGACCGCCCATGACACAAACACGCCCACACCCAGCATGCCCACCTGTCCACCTGCGGTCCTTGCGGGCTGCAAAAATACATGGCCCAAGGGTTGGGCATCCTCAGTACACATTAACCAACAAGTTGCACGTACGCTGAGACAACCATACTTTTTCTCTACTACTTTTTATCTAGTACACTCTCTAGTGCCATGCATAGAGCCAGTGCTGATGATCCCCAAGCTTATTTGGAGAAGGAGAGTGACAATGGCTCCCCGCAACACAGCCCCACCCCCTGCGGTCACGGACTCTATGGTAGTTACGCCCCTACAGGGTGTTCTGGTCACTCGCTCCCTCCTCCCATTGTTTTGCTCTTCTCATTATAATTGAAACAGTAATTTCCGGGGGAGATTCCAGATGATTTCATGGAGTTAGGGATCTGCTATTAAGAGGGTGTCTGACCAGATAACGATCCATGGGGAAGGGGGGCACTTAGTCAGATACCAATGTGATCAGATACCAATGTGACAGATACCAATGTGACAGATACCAATGTGATCAGACACCAATGTGATCCGACATCAATGTGATTCGATACCAATGTGATCCCATACCAATGTGATCCGATACCAATGTGATCAGATACCAATGTGATCAGATACCAATGTGATCAGATACCAATGTGATCCCATACCAATGTGATCCGATACCAATGTGATCAGATACCAATGTGATCAGATACCAATGTGATCCCATACCAATGTGATCCCATACCAATGTGACAGATACCAATGTGATCCCATACCAATGTGACAGATACCAATGTGATCCCATACCAATGTGATCCCATACCAATGTGACAGATACCAATGTGATCAGATACCAATGTGATCTGTGTGGAACAGGGGAAAGGTGAGTAGAATTGTCCTTTAACCTATTATTACATAGTCCCCTTAGGCTGGGTACACACGGTAACCAACCTTTCCCTTTAAAGGCACCGTGGCGTGTATTGGTCAGTCGGATGAAAATATCTTACATTGTGTACGGGGCAGGCGTGAATGAGCTCAGCTGACCGTTCATCTAGATCGGAGGAACAGGTGATCGGGCTTATTGGTAAATCAAGGTTCCCTATGGGGCCGCAAGATCGTTTGCGTGAACTGTCGGCCGCAGCCACTGTTGCCCTGACCGACAGTTATTTGTCCCGACCGAGCGTTTGCTACTAGCACATATAATTTCCCCGTGTGTACCCACCATAAACGTATTAAACTGGTGCTAATAAGCCCCCCAGGGAGTATTTCCCTTTTCCCATTTAGTATCCGCCCTTCCAGTTTGCTCCATGTGTAGAATTCCGTGTTCCTACCCAGATTTGCAGAACGTCGTCTGTCATTTGGAAGTTAATTCACTAGTTTGACACTTTATGATTTTAGTTGAATTTATAGTTATTATGTTGCCTGTCCCTATGGTAACCGTGTATGCGCTGGCAGTTAGCTGCTGTATATTAAATGCACCTAGAGGAATGAATTTCCCATAATAACAATTCCTACCTAAAACAGTAGCACCGTGTTCTTCTTATAACCGTGTGTACATTGAGAGCCCACACACTGGATACTTACCTTGCATTACAACAATCACATCATGGTAAGTGACTGGTACCTGGCCCGACTATCGATTCAATTTTCTGGTCGGCGCTATGTATCTTTGGGACAGTGAAAGGTTAGCATTAGCATTTTACCTGAACATAACATGTACATATCTGTCACATCGTTAGCATCTGCAGAGGACGCCAGGAGCAGCAACAAGATCTAAACTTTAGAACCTTAACATTGGGTGTTGACCTGTAGATTTGGCTAAAAATAAAACTCGGCACCCGGCTTAAGTTTGCCATATACGGGTGTTAAATTTACCTCCCAATGTTCCTGTGACCTTTGGAAAATAACCCGGTCCAATCATATCGCTGAATGGGATGGGAAATGCAGTGAGAATGTCAGTAGGTTAACCCCCCTGCTCTGTATTTGGATATAAGACATGAAATAGACTTTACAGGATTCTCCTGATATCAGCAATTTGTATGAAGCAAAAAAGCCATCCTGGAATCTGTCCATGTGAAATGGCAGTTATATGTGGATGGCCACAAGAGATACACCTGTGTGAAATCAGTAAAATCTTTTAATACAGAAATCCCTCCTCTAGCTCAGTGAGCTCAGACATGCTCAGTGGGATTCACTCAAGAAATGAATTCCACACTTTGGGGCTGTACACGGTATAGGCAGGAGACTTTACTTTGAGGCAGAAGGGGAGGGGCTAAACACATTGTTCAAAGTAGATTTACTAACATTCTCCGTCAGATTTAAGATATTGTGGAACTATGAGAAAAGTAACGCATTCTCAAATACAAGGTAAAAACATATTCACCAAATGCAATGGAATTGTATTGTGTAGATCAGGAATGCCCAACCTTCTGGTGTTTGCAAACTAAAACTCCCAGCATTCCCTGTAGCACAATTACTTTATACTGAACCTTTATTGAAAGTTTTATAAACATACAGGGATATTCAATAAAAGTTCTTATCGTTAAAAATGGTGCTAATTTTGCCCCAACCAATCAGATCCTATTTAACATTTGAAAGCTAAAATCTGATTGGTTGGGGCAAAAATAGCACCATTTTTAACAATAAGAACTTTTATTGAATATCCCTGATTGTATTCAAAAGAGTCCCACTCCAAATTTTGCAACATATGAGTTGCTTACAAAGCAATCGTAATTCATATACAGCTCGCCCCAATGCCATAAACTACAGGATATTTTACAATATTAAAGGGAAAGTTAAGGCTAAAACGTAAACTGTCTGTCAAGAACGAAAAATGAGGAGTCACTGGTTAGGAAGACTATTCAACTAATGGCTGGAACCAATGTAGCCTGCATCGAGCTTCTAATGAAAATACTGACCAGCCTACCACCATGTAGATTTTGTATCTTAAAGGCAAAGGCATTAACCCTATGGACCAATGAATAGAGGGAGCTTAATGCAGTATCAAGCATTATAATGCTAGTCAGTAGCTAGCGCTGGGCGAACATTGGGCCATAGTCATAAAGGCTATTTTAAGATACCTATCCTTTAACAATTGTTGCCGCGATCGTAAATATACAATAGCAGTTGTAAATGTAAGATAGCAATCTTATTTACGATCCCCCATGCATGTATTATGGTACAGCATGGTATTGCACGCACAAACTGTACGATTTATAACCGCGAACATACCTTTATGGTAGCCCATGGTATTGCAAGTTTACCGCATTTTTTGAATATGCCCCTAATTAGTTTGGGAGTTTGATGTATGTTGTCAGTTTGATCTGCAATGATTCTTTTCATTCCAGTAGAGGGCGATGATGCTTAATGACAAGTCTCCACTACTAAATACAAAATTAACAGGGATATTCAATAAAAGTTCTTATCGTTAAAAAAGGTGCTAATTTTGCCGCAACCAATCAGATGCTAGCTTTCAAATGTTTAATAAGATCTGATTGGTTGGGGCAAAATTAGCACCATTTTTAACGATAAGAACTTTTATTGAATCTCCCTGTAAGTCTTCTTTCAGGAGAGGCTCATCGTAATGGCCCAGAAATTGTTAATTAAAACAATGTATCACTGATATGTCTTAGGCTGGGTACACACTAGCAGATATTTCCAGCCGACTGATCAATTCATGGTACTATCAGTCGGTTGGCCAGAAATATCTGCTGGTGTGGGGCGGCAGGCCTTGACCGAGCGATCGGGTCCGTTGGTAAATCACGGCCGATCGTGCAGTTCTCTATGGGAGCGCACGATTGGTCGCACTCACTGTTGGCCGCGGCCACTGTAGCCACGACCGACAGTCATTTTTCCCGGCCGAATGCCACTCATAGCAAAAACTTGGTCGAGTCAAATAATGGGCCGGTGTGTACCCATCCTAAATTCATGTGATGCTTGTGTAAATGAAGTAAACGTTTCACTGCAGCAAGATCCCTCCTCTTATCCCAGGAAGGATCTCATTGAAATGTTCTAGTCTCTCTCCCTGGGTGATACATACTGAGCATGCCTGAGTCAGTGGGGGAGGAGGAGGAGTAAGAAGAAATTGATTGACCAATCACAGATGAATAAGAATGGGATGAATGGAAAAAAAAAGGTTTGATAGTTACAAACAGGAGAACAAACTAAGTTTTAAACATAAAAACCAAATACCTGAAAATCAAATATCTTACGGAACACAGAATAGCATGTCAATGTTAATGGGTTAGTGTCATATGGAATAAATAAATGGTAATTATATTGAGCCGTCAGTCAGTCTCTCTCTGTCTCTCTCCCTGCCTCTCTCTCCCTCCCCCCCTCCCTCTCTCTCTCTCTCTCTCTCTCTCTCTATATGGTGTATATATATGTAACTGTCATGACTTGATTAACCCCTTGGTATATAATATGTGGTTCATATACTTTCTGTTTTATTTTTTAGATAACATTGAATCTGTTGTAGCCACAGATGATGCCAGATTTGACTGCAGAGGAAGAATATTAATTCTGTCAGAACCACGGAGATAAATTTACCGGAAATAGTAACCCCTGGAGACCCCCTAAGGACATAACCTTATTACGGAGGTTTCTCTCGGTTGAATGAGAAGCTGATTTTGTGGAATCTTTATAAACAACAACGACAAAAAATTCTATACAACTTGCACGCAAGATAATTTGTTATTACACGGTGCTAATGTGAACGATGATGCGGTTTTAATAACGCCACCTCTAACCGTAACGTCTTGGCGCATAATGATTATCACATACAGGAATTAGTCATGAATGGCTGAACATTACAGCAGTATCAGATACAGAGGATCTCTCCATTCTGGAACTGCTTTGATCTACCGATGGTGTCTTCAGGGTGAACATTTAACGATAAGGAAATGTCTAATTCGGGCCTATTGCAAAGAACCAGGCCTCGTTCTTCTTACATGGCTATGGAAAACTTCAGGCAGCTGCCAACCCTAAAGCCACCAGAACTGTGGTCTTGTTCGTCCACCCCAAGCGCCAGGAGGCGACGTACAAATTTGAAGAAGGGTCAGAGATCTCCTGACTCAGGAGCTAGAAGTGAAGCAGAGACCTCGACTGTGAGGAGGCAATGGACCCTAAAGCCCCCAGCTATAGAAGTGACCCCATCTAGTGAGGACGAGGCCTGGTCCAACTGCTCCACGCCAAGTGCTTCCCCTAAGAGACGTCGAGGCCTACTGAGGAAATGGCTTAAGAGAAGAGGGGAGAAAAGCTGGTAAGTGCCCTGCGGTTTTGCATATATTAGATCTGCTTCTTTACATCTTATCCTGACAGACTGGGTTCTAAACCTTTATAACATGGACGTTCCATATGGATCAACCCCACTGGTCATGTTAGAATTTGGACATCCCATTAGACCTTACACCCATTGTTGGCCTACATTGTTTTGTGATCCACCAAAGTAGATCAAATCTATATTAAAGGGAATATCCACCCTCAGGCAGTAGCAGAAGCGGCCGGACCAGCAGCGGCGTTAGGGATTGGCTGGAACTTGGTAGCTGGGTATTTATTGGGTAGGACGGTGTGTGCTGGCTGGGACCTCCATTTTAGACATTGGTTCTATTTAATGTAACATCCCTGTTGGATTTGTTCTGGGTTTAAATTGCACAGTTTTGTTTTTTTACAGAAATTTTCGATGCTTGTCGCCATTTGTGTCGCGGCTTTATAAATTTCAACACAAATTCCCCTGAAAAGGTAGAAAATTCATGTTGGGAGTAGAGAAATTTGATAAATATGTCCTTAGGTCCGATACATGAAGAAAACAATATTAAATGACACCATCCCTATATCCTCCCTCCCCTCCATTAAAGGTCCACATTCCTGGGTTTGCATTCATTCTGCCCTGCTTCCTGGTTTTGTCCAGGGCCTGGCCTATGGGAAGATGTGCTCTGCAAGAAGCATTAGATGGAGCGCAGCAAGTAAGGTGCTTTGTAGGGATTGTGTCCTGCAGACACCTATAGCCATGCCAGCTGATAGCTATGCCAATGTCGGTAGATCAGGTTCCTCTACTTGGGTAATATTCTCTATATTGGGCAGATTTAGGGCTTGCCCTTTGCATTGAAACAGGTGACTACTGTAGCATCATGTGCAGTTGGACGAGTAAGTAAAGCTACATACACACCTGATTTGGAGGACGACACACCTGGTCTTGTGTACGGACCTTAACAACACAGGGAATCTTCATGTCTGTACAAACTGCTCATATAACAGTGGGAGGGAGTCGGTTAAATTGAATTCACGCTCCATTTGCCCCATTGGATTAGAATTCATTGTTTGATGTTTCATCAGAAGCATCTAATGATGTAAAGGACATTATTTATTGGCTTAGGGGCATTGTAGGTGTGTTGTTATTCCAATGTCTTTGTACAGACAGATCTGACGGTCGTCAGTGGAACAAAAAAGAAAAGGAATTCCATTCAGATGCTAATGAAGGTTGCAGGAAATGTTCATTTTATTGTTTTGAAAGCTGCTGTGACTTTAGTTGGAACGTTAAACTACCTGGTTCTGGTTTTCCCTGGTGTAGACAAACCCCGTCCCTTGATACATCAGTATATTCACCATTATGTCCATCTTCTATATGAAGGAAGATGCCAAAGGCCACAGATGTCAACTTCCAGCTTGTCCAGGAACCAAGGATGCTAAAGCCCAGGACTAAACAAATCCCAGGAGCCACATAGCCAATGCTCCTTAAGCTTTTTATTGTTTCAGTGTTTCGGTCAGTCGGGCAGAATTATTGAATGGTTTCGTCTTATGGCCTCGACCGCCCCCCGACCGTTTGTTTCCGGGATGGAAAACCACAGCCGATTGTGTGGTCCTCTATGGACCACACGCTTGGTGATGGCTAACTGTCGGACGCGGCTACTTGCCATCCTTCTCTATCTGACTTGCCATCCTTCCCGATCAGACTTGCCATCCTTCCCGATCAGACTTGCCATCCTTCCCGATCAGACTTGCCATCCTTCCCGATCAGAATTGCCATCCTTCCCGATCAGACTTGCCATCCTTTCCCGATCAGACTTGCCATCCTTCCCGATCAGACTTGCATCCTTCCGATCAGACTTGACATCCTTCCCGATCAGACTTGCCATCTTCCCGATCAGACTTGCCATCCTTCCCGATCAGACTTGCCATCCTTCCCAATCAGACTTGCCATCTTCCGATCAGACTTGCCATCCTTCCCGATCAGAACTTGCCATCCTTCCGATCAGACTTGCCACTCCGATCAGACTTGCCATCCTCTAATCAGACTTGCCATCCTTCCCGATCAGACTTGCCATCCTTCCCGATCAGACTGCCATCCTTCCCGATCAGACTTGCCATCCTTCCCGATCAGACTTGCCATCCTTCCCGATCAGACTTGCATCCTTCTCGATCAGGACTTGCCATCCTTCCCGATCAGACTTGCCATCCTTCCCGATCAGACTTGCCATCCTTCCCGATCAGACTTGCCATCCTTCCCGATCAGACTTGCCATCCTTCTCGATCAGACTTGCCATCCTTCCCGATCAGACTTGCCATCCTTCTCGATCAGACTTGCCATCCTTCCTGATAAGACTAGTGGTAATTTACAGTTTATTGGTGTTCTTGGGGGACGATGCTTTCAGATTATGTAGTATAAAAATGTTGGTTTACTTCTCCTTTTAGCTATATACACACCATGAGATTCTCCATTCTGAAACAGGTTGGTCGACCCAAATTATTGTAAGGTGTGTACCCAGCTTTAAGCCAGGTACACCTGCGCAATTCCGCACATGACCACGATAAAGGAGCAGCCGACTATTGGCCTTACGTGTGGTGCCGTTCGGTTTGGTGTCATTGGTGATCCGACCTGGCAAATCGGCAAATCAATGCTCCTTACCTGTCATAGTATCTGTCCTCCTATCCTACACATTTTAGGTGTTGGGCTCCACAAGTTGATTTAGATTGTTAGTTGGCTAATGTCACGCTGTAGACCACATTGCTGTACAGCTTCTGTAAACAGACATCCCATCCTGCAAAAGCTAATTGAAGCAACTTTCACCACCACCACCCAACCCAAAAAAAATCAAGACAGCTTTATAAGGACAAAAAAATCAGTTTGCATGTTCCAGACCCTTTCTAGTACAGTCTAGTACTCTCTCTAGTACTCTCTCTAGTATTCTCTCTAGTACTCTCTCTAGTACTCTCTCTAGTACTCTCTCTAGTATTCTCTCTAGTACTCTCTCTAGTACTCTCTCTAGTATTCTCTAGTACTCTCTCTAGTATTCTCTCTAGTACTCTCTCTAGTACTCTCTCTAGTATTCTCTAGTACTCTCTCTAGTATTCTCTCTAGTACTCTCTAGTATTCTCTAGTACTCTCTCTAGTATTCTCTCTAGTACTCTCTCTAGTACTCTCTCTAGTATTCTCTCTAGTACTCTCTCTAGTACTCCCTCTAGTATTCTCTCTAGTACAGGGGATCGACCTGAGCCACACTTAGGGCCACAATAGCCATCCCTATGCAGTGACCGGCCCATGGAACCAACACGCCCACACCCAGCATGCCCACCTGTCCACCTGCGGGTCCTTGCGGGCTGCAAAAAGACATGGCCCAAGGGTTGGGCATCTCTCAGTACACATTAACCAACAAGTTGCACGTACGCTGAGGACAACCATACTTTTTCTCTACTACTTTTTATCTAGTACACTCTCTAGTGCCATGCATAGAGCCAGTGCTGATGATCCCCAAGCTTATTTGGAGAAGGAGAGTGACAATGGCTCCCGCAACAGCCCCACCCCCTGCGGTCACGGACTCTATGGTAGTTACGCCCCTACATGGGTGTTCTGGTCACTCGCTCTCCTCCCATTGTTTTGCTCTTCTCATTATAATTGAAACAGTAATTTCCGGGGGAGATTCCAGATGATTTCATGGAGTTAGGGATCTGCTATTAAGAGGGTGTCTGACCAGATAACGATCCATGGAGGGAAGGGGGGCACGTTAATATAAAGATGGCCATAGATGTAGCAATATATACCCTGTTATTGGGCGATTATTGCTCCATGTATACTGACAGATGACAAAATAGGGTTGGTAAAATTGACCCAGTTAGGAAGGATGAAAATTTCTATGACCGTTGGAAATTTACGCCCAATATCTATCAGTCTATGGCCACCTAAGGCAATCACATTGTGTGACCCCAGAATGTCCTTAGGAATAGTGGGTCAATGGTTAGCATTAATGTCTTGCAGAGACCTGAGTTCGAATCCACCCTTTGGCACATCTGCATGGAGTTTGTATGTTCTGTCCGTGCTTGTGAGGGTTTCCTCTGGGCACTCCCCCACAATCATAAAGACATACTTAGATTGTAAGCTCTTCAGGGCAGGGCCTGATGTGAATGAATGGATGTACATAATTGTAAAGCGCTACGGAAGATGGTGGCGCTATATAAATTCATAATAAAATATGCATGGTCATGTAACATGCTATACCACGCCTCAGCCACTAGATGTCACTTTAATCTTGTTTTGAAACTTTCAGCAGTTTTCATCGTCCACAAGTTTAATTGCAAATAGGTGAAATAAGGATTTTTTTAGGAAACAAAGTAACCTTTGCCATTAACACCTCTTTAAACCATGCCCACCTGAGTAATATTTATCAAATTTTCAGAAAAAATTTTTTTGACATAAAACCGCGGAATATCTAGTCGCATTGTAGTGTTAATAGTGCAAATTGTTACTGAAACGTTATTTAATGCTGTGAAAATACTGTAGTAAAATTCTCCGCTTTTAAAGAGGCACAATGGGGCAGCACGGTGGCTCAGTGGTTAGCACTGATGCATTGCAGTGCTGAAGTACTGAGTTCGATTCCACCCATGGACACATCTGCAAGGAGTTTGTATGTTCTCCCCGTGCTTGCGTGGGTTTCCTCCGGGCACTCCGGTTTCCCTCACAATCATAAAGACATACTGATAGGTTGTATGTGTCAAATAAATGTGCTTAGATTGTAAGCTCTTCGGGGCAGGGCCTGATGTGAATTGTGTATATAATTGTAAAGCGCTACGGAATATGTAGCGCTATATAAGAAATAATATACATACATATATTTACAGCTCCCGTGCATTCTTTAGAAAGACCCTTGTTGCCTCTATCGCCACCTGCAGGCATGGTAATCTGATGCCCATTGTCACAATAAAAACATTCCTCTGGAATTGCACTAACAGGCAGCCCAGGTTATTCCCATTATTTTCTAGTGGAAGTAATTACAGGCATTTTGCTGCAGCTACTTGGGAGGAAGTAGTGGTAGACTAAGTGCATTGAAACACTCCCAGTTATACAGTATGAGATTGCAGCAATAAAGCCACATAGTTGTGTGTTTAGATCCTTGTAAACTCCTGCTGTGTTTTACTATCACAGATTTACCTCCTGAGAGGGGGGAATGTAACATTCCCAGCATGCTGTTTACATTGGATCCTTTACAGAAAATATCTGCAATTCAATTTATTATCCAGCACTTCAGACTGGTAAAAGACAAAATAGGAAGGGTTTTCTGTATGTTTAATTTATAAAAATGGCGCCCTCTAGTTTATTTTACTGAAATAACCGTATAAGCCCCAGAAAACTTAGATTGTAAGCTCTTCGGGGCAGGGATCTCATTCCTAATATGTCAAGGCATGCTGCACTTATATCAATTTATACATAATTTATACTAGCAAAAGTGTGCCTGTTGGTGCACAATAGAACTTATGTGCGTCTATGTTTTGCTATGTGTGGATATAGTAGATATAGAATCTTTACACAGTTAAATTTTAAACTGTTACTCAGTCACCAGCTTCCAGAGGAACCAAATAGGATAATCCTGCAGGTCTGAGAGTAGACCCAGGCAATCCTGCCACACTGTGTGGTGGAAACTAAACATGCTAGGTTAATACTTATTAGTATTCACCACGGCAAGTGGTAATGGTACCTCATATATTATAACAGAAGGTACCTCACAGCAAACATTTCTCATTCCCAGTTTACTTAAAGAAATGGATTTATCCTTTATATACTCTCTTATACAGATCTAATTGAAAAAAAATTGCTTCAGAGCAATTTTAATAACTGATACCTGCTTTTTATTGCAGTATTACGGTAAATCCTTGGTATAACTGTCTGGCTTTACCACTAAGCAAAAGGCTAAGGACTTGCCAGCGAGCACCTTCATCCCAACCATTAATAGTGGCTGCCAATTCAAATTATTCTAGCCAATCAGCCCACTCCCTAGTTTCCCTATGCAATGGATCAGGTTTAAAAATAAGTTTGGCAGTTGGGCCTGGTAGAGCTACTAAGTCTAATTGGGGAATTATATCTGCAGGTACAAGGACAGGAGAGTTTAAATCAATACTTTCAGTAGCAGCCTCCATAGCTTAATACAGAGAACAAACATACAGAGTAAACAGGGAGAATAAATGGTATTACCAGCACCGCTGCCACCAATTTGTACCAGATCACTGCTTTATGGAAGGATTATGGGTAGCGTGGCACACCGTGGCTGGCACAAAGCAGACAGTGCACATAAACAGGTTCCCCACATAACATGTTCAGACAGTTCAGTAATTGGGTGTCCCTGTCTGTGGTGCACCACTTTGAATTTTGACCAGGCCTGTATATTGTGTGTCCTTGTAAGTTGTTGTACACTTATCTGTTGCCTCAGAGTTTGTATCCAATAAGGTAAATTGTCTGTCCAATAATCTGTCATCCCAACAGGTGGTAACAGGATCTTATACACAGAATCTTGTGTTGCAGTCAATATCTCTCAAAAGCACACACCACAATCTACTTTCACTTTCTATCCTCCTAGCTATAGAGAGCAGGGATGTCTTGCATTTTATTACTCACTGACACCACCTACAGGCTGGAGGTGGTATATAAGGAGCCTTGGTGTACATGTCCATTACAATACACATCACATCCTGTGTAGCAGACAGAAACTTTTTTTGGATTACACTTCCTTTCACATGGAGCAGACCCAGGGGTGTGGTTTAACCTCCCATTTTGACCATTCCATGGTCAAATAGGGATCTCAGCTCTGTAAGTAATTTATGTATTTTGTATATTTTGTGTTGTACCTAATATAAGTCAGTGCTATACTTTATATACATTTACTGATGGTCATTTAAATAGTAACAGTAAGATAGTACACACATATATATACAACTTTCCAATATGTAATATCATATACCCCCCACAACATTGGTAGCTCTTAAAAACCCAATGAAATCTCCTATGGAGATATAAATATATTTATATAATAATAAGGGATATATATATTCTTAACCTATGTATGCAATTGTATTTATTATTTATCAGTATAATTGCACTTTGTTTGTATAATCTGTATTTTATAATGTACAGCGCTGCGTATCCAAGTGGCGCGTTATAAATAAAATTATATATACCTACATAACCACAGGCTTGAATAATTATACAAGTCATGGGGTATGTCTACACTTTTATTTTAGTAGCAATAAATCTGGTACCTAAACGTTTAATCTTTAAACTCAAACAAGCCGATATTTTGGAGCTGCACAATTATCTGAGCTGGAATATCCGCCGTCTGCTTTTATTTTTCCACTGACAGAATACTGATTGGTTTGTCGATTGATTCGAAAAATAGCGTCAACATTGACCCGTGTGCAGGAATTATTTATATAGGATACACGATCGCTCGTGTATACAAACTTTAAGGTACCCCTACATGGGCAGACATTGTTCTGGTCGGATTTCATATCGAGTTTGTTCTGCCTGGCCCGATGTTTGCTTTTCCGATAAACCAGTCAACATTGTCAAGTGGTCGATCGGAAATCCCAGAAATGCTTTTCGAAGTCGATCAGATCTATGGGGTTAAGTTAGTAGCATTAAAAATTCAGATTATCGAAGGGCAAGTGTAGATTTATTTTGTGACAATAGAGGGTGGAATCACTCTACGTGGTTGAAAGGTCAAGAAAGAATGAGATGTACAGTAAGTGCAATTATTATATTTTCACCGTGGATATAGAGATTAATACTGCTGTGAACTGGAGAACATTGAATGGAAAGTTTGATTTGTGTTTAGACTGAGAGAGGAAATGCAATGATCTAAATGCAAAAACCACTTTTGGACACTATCTACTGTCTCCATTGGGAAGCTCTGGGTAATCTTTGGCTTGAACACGAGCCACTGCTTTTGGCTGGGAAAAGTCTCCAGTGCCTAAAATTGTCTGTAGACAATAAAGCTGGGTAAACATGGAACGACATTTGTCCCAGCCGACAGATCGCCACTGGTGATCGATCGGCCAGAACAAATCGCCGTCATTCATGGCAAAAGTAGCCAATGCCCACAGTTCGCTGCAACCGATCGTACAGTCCAATAGTGCCATTGGCACCCACACAATATGGCCAACCAACTGATAGACGATGATATTGGTCGGCCAATAATATTGTTTGGTGTCTTCCCAGCCTAAGATAATGGTAATTTTCTTGACTATCACCCCTGGGGCTGGATGTACCATTGGGCACTGTTAGGATGATGAACTGTGTTTAAGGGTTGAATATAAATCCCACCCTGATCGCCCCAACAATATATCAAGGTGACCTTAGGCAGACTGTGATTGTCTCTTGGCTGATCCATTGGCAGGATAATAGGCCATGTGGTGACTTAGCCTGTCAACTTGAAATAAATGCTTAAAAACTTCCATTGGCACACGGTTTGCCAGGACGATACACAGTGGGATTATTCATTTGTCTATCATAGTTCCACTAGTAGGTAACCAAACCCCCAATATCTGCACCAATCAGATGTTACCTTAGGCTGGGTACAAACCTTACAATTTGTTGGGCCGACTGACCGATATTTTTATGTATCCGTCAGAAAAACTGCTGGTTTTTGCAGGTGGCCACCACCGAACATCCGGATTGGACATGCCGGCGAACGGTTGGCCGGGTGGAAGAATCTGCTGGTGTGTGTCCACCATAACTGCAATATTCCAGTTAAAAGCTAAGATTGGATTCTTTCTGTCTGTGGTGTCGCCTCCCAGACAGAAAAAGACAAATATAGAGAGAGCGGAGGGATGTTCAGCTCACACAATCCGCTGTTCATACCGAGAGGGAATATTCTCCCTTTAGGGCCTGTAATTAGAGGGAAAGGCTGTTACTGGCATTCACGTTGGGTTGGGAGGGGTCTGTGTGGACCAGCGGAGGATGCAGAGAAAACGTTTACATGGCGAGAATATAAAAAAAATCCGTTATGGGGATTAGAAGGAATCGGCTGTAATCGCTGTCCATGGCCAATAAGGACAAGATGTGAAGAAGTAAGAGAGATAGACGGTGCAGGAGCATTTAACAAGCCAAACTACATGTAAGCAGGAAAAACCAATCTGTGTGTTTGTGTGACAGTTGTGTGTAGGTAGGGACATCTGTAGCTGCTCTCTGGGGCCCTCAGCTTCTGTGGGGCCCATTGTCTAAAAAATATTCATTTGAAAGCAAGTTGGGTTTTATCTGTATAATAATAATAATAATTCCCTTATATGTTTCTGTTTTACCTAGTAGAGTCAGTCTCTAGAACAGCAATTATAAAACTACAACTCCCAGAAGTCACTTTGAAGTTGTAGTTCATAAAGAATGTTTTTTTATATTATGTAATGGGACTGTCAGAGACAGGAAATTCCAAACAGACAATGTGGTGTAAATAGACTGTCCGGGAGACAGAGAGTTAGACAGACAAGCAGAGAGTGTGCTACACTGGAGACAGACTGCTGGGATCATACATACAGCACAAGGGAGACAATGGGCCAAGAAGAAATGTACTAAAAGAGAGAAATATTGCCAGGGAAATAGTTCTTCAAATATATAAGAGATAATGTATCCCCTACTGTAAATTATAAGGATATTAGAAGTCACTGAGGAGTTCTGTGTCTATATAAAGGTACAAGGACACAGCCTGAGTTATACAGGGAACTCTGGGTACCACTCATGTATTATAATGGATAATGTATCCCCTACTGTAAATTATAAGGATATTAGAAGTCACTGAGGAGTTCTGTGACCATATAAAGGTACAAGGACACAGACTGAGTTATACAGGGAACTCTGGGTACCACTCATGGATTATAAGGGATAATGTATCCCCTACTGTAAATTATAAGGATATTAGAAGTCACTGAGGAGTTCTGTGTCCATATAAAGGTACAAGGACACAGACTGAGTTATACAGGGAACTCTGGGTACTACTCATGTATTATAAGGGATAATATACCCCCTACTGTAAATTATAAGGATATTAGAAGTCACTGAGGAGTTCTGTGTCTATATAAAGGTGCAAGGACACAGACTGAGTAATGCAGATATAAACATACAGTGCTGGTGGGACATAACGGGTTAATTGCATTCGTTCTCCGGCGGTAGAGAAATGTTCAGTATAGTAGGGAGTCTGTTATTAAAATGTGCAGTTCGGTGGTGTGAAAACTGTTCAGCCAATCAGAATAAGGAGGCGTGTCTGTGGTGTGAAATCAAAGGGAGAATGTTCAGATTTTGTTTGTAATTGTGGCGCTGGGCGGAGTGGGTTGCCAGATCAGTGATAGATCCCAGGACGCCTATTAGAAACACATGGCGCGTGTCTGGTTCAGAATCAGCTGGTATTCAGGGCAGCGTTGGTAATGACATCTCTGGAGAGAATCCTCCATTTATCGGGTGATCTAATAACCGCAGAGAGAGAAGTGACAGGACGGTGTGAGCTTTCAGCAGAACGTTAAAGGGACAGTCACAGGAGAGCCCAAGGAAATATCTTCCCCCTCCCAATGGCTGTACCCAGGGCACAGACAGGAAAATGCATCAACGATGACTGACAAGCGGCCATTACGGCAAAGAACCGGTTTGTGTATGGACGTTCGGACGTTTTGTTGGGCATCTTCCTGTCTGTACCTAGCTTCACCTTGCCCTTCTCTCCTGTCCTGCCCCCTCCCCTAGACCAGAGACTCAGGGCATCGCACCTATGGAAGGATTCAGGTCTTACATTGCGCGCCTGACTGGAGACGTGTGGTGCTTGTAGCTAGAAGTTATCCAAACTACCTGCAGCCTGATATTTTATAGGCATATCGGTCATATGTGACCGGTATTATAGAACTCGACCTTTGGCCTTGTACCTTTATATGGGAACTCGGTGGTGTAATATCCTTATAATACATAAGGCTAGGCATTTTCAATGGAAAGGTGCAGTGGCGAGAATCTATATTACAATCACAGGTGATGTCACCTGTATTTCACTGCCCCTCCCACTGTCTGCCCCTCCCACTGTCTGCCCCTCCCTGTATTAGTCATTTATATAGGAATCCCTGTTTATTCTTGACAGACAATGTTGTATTATCCGGCACTTTGTATTATCCGTGGAGACGCGCCGTGGTCTGCACGTGCCGGGCGTATCTTTCAGTGTGCACGTTTCTACCCTTTGCATGAAAGTTCAGTAGTGACAGCTCGTCCCATTGATTTATTCTTACAGTATATGAGCAAAAATGAATTCCAGTTTTACACATTTAGCCCTAATCCAAATGGCCCAGGGTCGGACCCTCAATAGAAATCTGGAGGGGTCTGCACTGATTCTCGCTTTGCTTAGTTGTTATGTTACAGGCCCTGCCTTCCTCTATAGCCTGGGGCTCCTTTTCCTCTCCGTGTCCCTACAAACCGCAAAATATCTAGTTTAACAACATCCTGGCTGGGTGCCTGTAGCTACTGGTATCTGTGTGCAGCACTGCCAAGTGGAATCACCCCCTCCTTCTCTGCCTTCCCTACTGTACACATGCACAGGGGACCCTGCCTTCCCTTTTATATATACACAGTGGTACTACCTGTATCCCCACCTCCGTCCCCATGGTACGATCTGCAGCCCACCAATGGCAGGAGAGACTCTTCCATGACTCTTTCTGCAGACCGTGAGCCAAGATGTCCCTTTCTGTGTAAATAACAAGGACACATTCAGTGCTTCTCAGGCCAAGAGGATGCATTTAAAGCGACAGGATTCTTGAGAAATGGTCTAGTCTTATATAAACTGCTTTATATTTATTTAAACAGAGTTAAACACCCTTTTCCTCTAATCGTTAGAAAGGCCAAACAGCTGCTATTCATTCTATTGCATCTGTCAAGTAGTCCTCATATAGGGGAAATAACCCCAGGGCTGTTAAAATAACAAATAATGCACATCTGCTGCAGTACCCTTTTCAGCCAGCGTGTGGCTGTGTAGGCTGCATACACACAAGCAAACACTGGCCCAATGGGCCATATTCATAAACACGTGGTATTGCAAGTGAAAGATACTGAGCGTTATCGCTAATATACGACCGTGGACATAAATGTGCGGCTGCACATTTACTCCAAATGTTCATTAATTAACGAACGTTCGGTCGTAGAATAGCATACAGTAGTAAACTAGCGCGATCGTATTCTATGGGGAACATAAATCTATGATCGCGTTATTGCCAATTTATAATCTTTATCGCTGTAAATTAATTAACGGGGGGGCTGTAGTTTTGCTACTAAGACTACGTTCACATTAGGCGTTTTTTTTAAAGAACATGGCGTTTACGATTTAGTGCGGTAACGCGGCAGACATTTTATTTTCAAAGGAACCGCTGTGCGCTAACATACAAAACTGCTGCATGCATGTGAAGTCTGTCGGACTTGGTACCGCCTATAATTTGGCGAGACCAAATGTCATGGTGAAAATTTTGGACAATATTTGGCCTGACTAGCCAATATATTGTACCAGCTGGTAGATCAGGTCGAAATAGAAGCCCATGTGTACACAGATACGAAGTCTTAAGGCTTGTACACTGGGTTGTAGAGTTTGAACTGTCTAGGGGAAGGAACAGCTGAAAGTTGTAGTTTGCAAACATCTCTATAGGGTTGTAGGTTCTGTCATCCGGTAAAATATCAGGTGAGGATTGTCTTTGGCTTTTATCCTTTATAAATATTTCAGTAGGTGCCTGTTGAAACGAGGACGCTGTGTACCAAGTGTGAGGCAGCGGACTATATAACAAGGTTTGTTTTGTCGCTCGTGGGAATGCCAACCCATGTCACAAATCCAAAGAAAGCAGCCGCCTTTCATATAGTCCATTAACAATACTGTGTAACGCATTGGACAATGCTGCAATTCGATACAGCCAATCAAATCAACACGGAAACCAGCTTTACAGCCAGAGACAACATTGCCTTTGTACTTTAGAGTCATGTGCTTCAATGGAGATCAGGTATGAAAATATCTCCAAGCATTCTCTGTGTTTATGACCCCGAAGCAAAGTCAACCATCTAAACTTACCCCCCACTTGTCTCTGCCCCCTGTAAGGGCAATTGGAGAATCATATGACGCTTTGTTCAGGGACGACCGGAGGGCAAAGTTTCACATTGTGACAGAAAATTGTATACATTACCATTTGGAAACTTTTTAAATGAGAAGTAAAGCTAAAATGAAAATTTTTAGAATTCCAAACTAGCATATGATTGTGGCTTTACTGAGCATGTGTGACTGTCTGTCTGGGTCACTGACCCACTTTGTAAAAGCCCCAAAACCTGCAGGATAAAACAGATGGTTTCTACACTGATTTCAGAAGGTGAGAAATACAAAAAAAGTTGGAAAATGTAGAATTTATTCAATGTTGTTTATATTTTAGCTTAAGTTCTCCTTTAAAGGACAACTCCACTGTAAAAATTACTTTTTAAAAATGAAAGTACCTGGGGCAGAGAGGTAGGGTTGATTATTTCTACTTCCGAATATCATTTCGTTGAGGAACTCCAGCACGTACAGTTTCCATTTGCCAGGTTAGTGTCCTGGACTTTCCTTTATTAAAGATATTGCTGAAGCACTGAGGAAGCCTGGCAGAAGCAGTTTGTGCTGGTGCTCCTTACAGAAATGATATACGCACTATATGCTTGTGAAGGTTCTCATTCATCCAGGTCATGGTATATCTGTTGTATTCAATTAGATCAACTGGACTTGAAATGTAGTTCTTGAAGACGTTTCGCTAGTCATCCGACTGGCTTTCTCAATTCAGAATGACTTGTACAAGAATCTGTGGCAATTATGTACCCCACTCATTGTAAATTATAAGGATAATTGTATCCTCAACTGTAAATTATAAGGATATAGAAGTCACTGAGGAGTTCTGTGTCCATATAAAGGTACAAGGACACACGACGATGATTTATACAGGGAACTCTGGGTACCACTCATTGTATTATAAGGGATAATGTATCCCCTACTGTAAATTATAAGGATATAGAAGTCACTGAGGAGATCTGTGTCCATATAAAGGTACAAGGACACAGACTGAGTTATACAGGGAACTCTGGGTACCATCATGTATTATAAGGGATAATGTATCCCCTACTGTAATTATAAAGATATTAGAAATCACTGAGGAGTTCTGTGACCATATAAGGTACAAGGACACAGACTGAGTTATACAGGGAACTCTGGGTACCACTCATGTATTATAAGGGATAATGATCCCCTACTGTAAATTATAAGGATATTAGAAGTCACTGAGGAGTTCTGTCTATATAAAGGTACAAGGACACAGACTGAGTTATACAGGGAATTCTGTGTACCACTCATGTATTATAAGGGATAATGTATCCCCTACTGTAATTATAAGGATATTAGAAGTCACTGAGGAGATGTGTCTATATAAGGTACAAGGACACAGACTGAGTTATACAGGGAACTCTGGGTACCACTCATGTATTATAAGGATAATGTATCCCCTACTGTAAATTATAAGGATATTAGAAGTCACTGAGGAGTTCTGTGTTCATATAAAGGTACAAGGACACATACTGAGTTATACAGGGAACTCTGGGTACCACTCATGTATTATAGGGATAATGTATCCCCTACTGTAAATTATTAAGTATATTAGAAGTCACTGAGGAGTTCTTGTTCATATAAAGGTACAAGGACACAGACTGAGTTATACAGGGAACTCTGGGTACCTCATGTATTAAAGGATAATGTATCCCCTACTGTAAATTATAAGGATATTAGAAGTCACTGAGGAGTTCTGTTCTATATAAGGTACAAGGACACAGACTGAGTTATACGGGAACTCTGGGTACCACTCATGTATTATAGAGATAATGTATCCCCTACTGTAAATTATAAGGATATTAGAAGTCACTGAGGATTCTGTGTCCATATACATGTACAAGGACACAGACTGAGTTATACAGGAACTCTGGGTACCACTCATGTATTATAAGGGATAATGTATCCCCTACGTAAATTATAAGGATATTAGAAGTCACTGAGGAGTTCTGTGTCTAATAAGGTACAAGGCACAAGACTGAGTTAACAGGGAACTCTGGGTACCACTCATGTATTATAAGAGATAGTGTATCCCCTACTGTAAATTATAAGGATATTAGAAGTCACTGAGGAGTCTGTGTCTATATAAAGATACAAGGACACAGACTGTATACAGGGAACTCTGGGTACTACTCATGTATTTAAAGATACTGTATCCCCTACTGTAAATTATAAGATTAGAAGTCACTGAGGAGCTCTGTGTCTATATAAAGATACAAGGACACAGACTGAGTTATCAGGGAACTCTGGGTACTACTCATGTATTATAAATACTGTATCCCCTACTATTATAAGGATATTAGAAGTCACTGAGGAGCTCTGTGTCTATATAAAGATACAAGGACACAGACTGAGTTATACAGGGACTCTGGGTACTACTCATGTATTAAAGGCTAATGTATCCCCTACTGTAAATTATAAAGATTAGAAGTCACTGAGGAGCTCTGTTTCATATAAAGATACAAGGACACAGACTGAGTTATACAGGAACTCTGGGTACTACTCATGTATTATAAGGATAATGTATCCCCTACTGTAAATTATAAGGATATTAGAAGTCACAGAGGAGTTCTGTGTCTATATAAAGGTACAGGACACAGACTGAGTTATACAGGGAACTCTGGGTACCACTCAT
Organism: Hymenochirus boettgeri; assembly: GCA_019447015.1. Lineage (NCBI taxonomy): Eukaryota > Metazoa > Chordata > Amphibia > Anura > Pipidae > Hymenochirus > Hymenochirus boettgeri. The sequence goes on from CM033475.1 coordinate 235,294,496, forward strand.
TTATAAAGGATATGTATCCCCTACTGTAAATTATAAGGATATTAGAAGTCACTGAGATTCTGTGTCTATATAAAGGTACAAGGACACAGACTGAGTTATACAGGGACCTCTGGGTACCACTCATGTATTATAAGGATATGTATCCTCAACTGTAAATTATAAGGATATTAGAAGTCACTGAGGAGTTCTGTGTCATATAAAGGACAAGGACACAGACTGAGTTATACAGGGAACTCTGGGTACCACTCATGTATTATAAGGATAATGTATCCCCTACTGTAAATTATAAGATATTAGAAGTCACTAGGAGTTCTGTGTCTATATAAAGGTGCAAGGACACAGACTGAGTTATACAGGGAACTCTGGGTACCACGTACTTATTTTATAAGGGATAATGTATCCCCTACTGTAAATTAAGGATATTAGAAGTCACTGAGGAGTTCTGTGTCCATATAAAGGTACAAGGACACAGACTGAGTTATACAGGAACTCTGTACTACTCATGTATTATAAGGGATAATATACCCCTACTGTAAATTATAAGGATATTAGAAGTCACTGAGGAGTTCTGTGTCTATATAAAGGTGCAAGGACACAGACTGAGTAATGCAGATATAAACATACAGTGCTGGTGGGCATAACGGGTTAATTGCATTCGTTCTCCGGCGGTAGAGAAATGTTCAGTATAGTAGGAGTCTGTTATTAAAATGTGCAGTTCGGTGGTGTGAAAACTGTTCAGCCAATCAGAATAAGAGGCGTGTCTGTGGTGTGAAATCAAAGGGAGAATGTTCAATTTTTGTTTGTAATTGTGGCGCTGGGCGGAGTGGGTTGCCAGATCAGTGATAGATCCCAGGACGCCTATTAGAAACACATGCGCTTGTCTGGTTCAGAATCAGCTGGTATTCAGGGCAGCGTTGGTAATGACATCTCTGGAGAGAATCCTCCATTTATCGGGTGATCTAAACCGCAGAGAGAGAAGTACAGGACGGTGTGAGCTTCAGCAGAACGTTAAGGGACAGTCACAGGAAGCCCAAGGAAATATCTTCCCCCCCAATGGCTGTACCCAGGGCACAGACAGGAAAATGCATCAACGATGACTGACAAGCGGCCATTACGGCAAAGAACCGGTTTGTGTATGGACGTTCGGACGTTTTGTTGGGCATCTTCCTGTTCTGTACCTAGCTTCACCTTCCCTTGCCCTCTCTCCTGTCCTGCCCCCTCCCCTAGACCAGAGACTCAGGGCATCGCACCTATGGAAGGATTCAGGTCTTACATTGCGCGCCTGACTGGAGCGTGTGGTGCTTGTAGCTAGAATTTATCCAAACTACCTGCAGCCTGATATTTTATAGGCATATCGGTCATATGTGACCGGTATTATAGAACTCGACCTTTGGCCTTGTACCTTTATAGGGAACCGGTGGTGTAATATCCTTATAATACATAAGGCTAGGCATTTTCAATGGAAAGGTGCAGTGGCGAGAATCTATATTACAATCACAGGTGATGTCACCTGTATTTCACTGCCCCTCCCACTGTCTGCCCCTCCCACTGTCTGCCCCTCCCTGTATTAGTCATTTATAGGAATCCCTGTTTATTCTTGACAGACAATGTTTGTATTATCCGGCACTTTGTATTATCCGTGGAGACGCGCCGTGGTCTGCACGTGCCGGGCGTATCTTTCAGTGTGCACGTTTCTACCCTTTGCATGAAAGTTCAGTAGTGACAGCTCGTCCCATTGATTATTCTTACAGTATATGAGCAAAAATGAATTCCAGTTTTACACATTTAGCCCTAATCCAAATGGCCCAGGGTCGGACCCTCAATAGAAATCTGGGAGGGGTCGCACTGATTCTCGCTTTGCTTAGTTGTTATGTTACAGGCCCTGCCTTCCTCTATAGCCTGGGGCTCCTTTTCCTCTCCGTGTCCCTACAAACCCGCAAAATATCTAGTTTAACAACATCCTGCTGGGTGCCTGTAGCTACTGGTATCTGTGTGCAGCACTGCCAAGTGAATCACCCCCTCCTTCTCTGCCTTCCCTACGGTACACATGCACAGGGGACCCTGCCTTCCCTTTTATATATACACAGTGGTACTACCTGTATCCCCACCTCCGTCCCCATGTTACGATCTGCAGCCACCAATGGCAGGAGAGACTCTTCCATGACTCTTTCTGCAGACCGTGAGCCAAGATGTCCCTTTCTGTGTAAATAACAAGGACACATTCAGTGCTTCTCAGGCCAAGAGGATGCATTTAAAGCGACAGGATTCTTGGAAATGGTCTAGTCTTATATAACTGCTTTATATTTATTTAAACAGAGTTAAACACCCTTTTCCTCTAATCGTTAGAAAGGCCAAACAGCTGCTATTCATTCTATTGCATCTGTCAAGTAGCCTCATATAGGGGAAAATAACCCCAGGGCTGTTAAAATAACAAATAATGCACATCTGCTGCAGTACCCTTTTCAGCCAGCGTGTGGCTGTGTAGGCTGCATACACACAAGCAAACACTGGCCCAATGCCATATTCATAAACACGTGGTATTGCAAGTGAAAGATACTGAGCGTTATCGCTAATATACGACCGTGGACATAAATGTGCGGCTGCACATTTACTCCAAATGTTCATTAATTAACAACGTTCGTCGTAGATATCATACAGTAGTAAACTAGCGCGATCGTATTCTATGGGGAACATAAATCTATGATCGCGTTATTGCCAATTTATAATCTTTATCGCTGTAAATTAATTAACGGGGGGGCTGTAGTTTTGCTACTAAAACTAGTTCACATTAGGCGTTTTTTTTAAAGAACATGGCGTTTACGATTTAGTCGGTAACGCGCGAGACATTTTATTTTCAAAGGAACCGCTGTGCGCTAACATACAAAACTGCTGCATCATGTGAAGTCTGTCGGACTTGGTACCGCCTATAATTTGGCGAGACCAAATGTCATGGTGAAAATTTTGGACAATATTTGGCCTGACTAGCCAATATATTGTACCAGCTGGTAGATCAGGTCGAAATAGAAGCCCATGTGTACACAGATACGAAGTCTTAAGCTTGTACACTGGGTTGTAGAGTTTGAACTGTAGGGGAAGGAACAGCTGAAAGTTGTAGTTTGCAAACATCTCTATAGGTTTGTAGGTTCTGTCATCCGTAAAATATCAGGTGAGGATTGTCTTTGGCTTTTATCCTTTATAAATATTTCAGTGTGCCTGTTGAAACGAGACGCTGTGTACCAATGTGAGGCAGCGGACTATATAACAAGGTTGTGTTTGGTCGCTCGTGGGAATGCCACACCATGTCACAAATCCAAAGAAAGCAGCCGCCTTTCATATAGTCCATTAACAATACTGTGTAACGCATTGGACAATGCTGCAATTCGATACAGCCAATCAAATCAACACGGAAACCAGCTTTACAGCCAGAGACACATTGCCTTTGTACTTTAGAGTCATTGCTTCAATGGGAGATCAGGTATGAAAATATCTCCAACATTCTCTGTGTTTATGACCCCGAAGCAAAGTCACCATCTAAACTTACCCCCCACTTGTCTCTCCCCTGTAAGGGCAATTGGAGAATCATATGACGTCTTGTTCAGGGACGACCGGAGGGCAAAGTTTCACATTGTGACAGAAAATTGTATACATACCATTTGGAAACTTTTTAAATGAGAAGTAAAGCTAAAATGAAAATTTTTAGATCCAAACTAGCATATGATTGTGGCTTTACTGAGCATGTGTGACTGTCTGTCTGGGTCACTGACCCACTTTGTAAAAGCCCCAAAACCTGCAGGATAAAACAGATGGTTTCTACACGATTTCAGAAGGTGAGAAATACAAAAAAGTTGGAAAATGTAGAATTTATTCAATGTTGTTTATATTTTAGCTTAAGTTCTCCTTTAAAGGACAACTCCACTGTAAAAATTACTTTTTAAAAATGAAAGTACCTGGGGCAGAGAGGTAGGGTTGATTATTTCTACTTCCGAATATCATTTCGTTGAGGAACTCCAGCACGTACAGTTTCCATTTGCCAGGTTAGTGTCCTGGACTTTCCTTTATTAAAGATATTGCTGAAGCACTGAGGAAGCCTGGCAAGAGCAGTTTGTGCTGGTGCTCCTTACAGAAATGATAACGCACTATATGCTTGTGAAGGTTCTCATTCATCCAGGTCATGGTATATCTGTTGTATTCAATTAGATCAACTGGACTTGAAATGTAGTTCTTAAGACGTTTCGCTAGTCATCCGACTGGCTTTCTCAATTCAGAATGACTTGTACAAGAATCTGTGGCAATTATGTACCCCGGAAAATCCCAATTAGCATATCACAACCAGGTGTTAAGGGTGTGATTAGATAGTGGCTAAGAGGTGTTTAGAACGCCCAGAGTAAGGTGTTAAAAACGCATTGTACATGGCAACAGTTTGTGCCGAACCCCCCCACCTCTATTTAGCTTGGTTTCTTTATTTTCACATAAATGGCCTCCTTAACACCTCTCTTGAACCAGTCACGTTCCTTCGCCAGTATGTTAACATTACAATCTTCAAAGGTATGTCCTTTATCCTTAAGACACCAACTGTCTGCCATGTACAATGCTGTTTTAACACCTTACTCTGGGCGTTCCTATAACACCTCTTAGCCACTATCTAATCACACCCTTAACACCTGGCTGTGATATGCTAATTGGGATTTTCCAGGGTACATAATTACCAACAGATTCTTGTACAAGTCATTCTGAATTGAGAAAGCCAGTCGGATGACTAGCGAAACGTCTTCAAGAACTACATTTCAAGTCCAGTTGATCTAATTGAATACAACAGATATACGCACTATAGTTCTCCATATATATATAGGTTCTCCTTTAACTTGTTTATATTTCTCTCCTGCTCCTTCTACTTGGTTTTATTAACGTGCCATTTCTTATTGTCCCATGGCCACTGTATCTAATATTTAACAATTTCCTCAGTTTTTTTTGATTGGCCTGAGACTTATTACTGGATCAATAACAACCAGGGTACAGGCTGCTATCAGCTGATACAGCAGACGATCAATCAATATAAACCCCCCGGGCTCCCACATGCAGCCAATGCATTAAACACATTGTCCCCTGACCCAGACCAATGATTGTTTTTTGTTCATTGGAAAATTCCTCCCCTTTAATTGAATCGTGTCACAGTAGCAGTCACTGTGCTATTACGCAGCCATGTACCAGCTTTGAGGATAATCAGAATACTTGGCAGGCCCTGCGTGGCGGATCCTGGCAACTGTATGGCTGGCATGAGGCAGGCGGAACCATTTGCCCTGCAGATTTATTATAAGAGGATGAGGGCGTTTGCGTAAAGCTGTTGCTGTAGAAGTAATCCTGGTGCAACAAAACGTAAACAATCCAAGAACAATATCGATAATTACTGTGTGCAGTCAGCTGTGTGTTAGTGCCCGGGTCACACAGACCTGTGGGCATTGCTGAGGACAACTTGTAGTTAGTATTTTGCCATTGTCCATTGTACAGGAGGTCCGGCCTTATAACAACGTCAGTAGATTTACAGCCTGGGGAATGCGCCACATAGGTTCCATTTTGTATCGTCATACTGGCATAATAGGATAATGCGAACCTTTCTCTATATTACATAGAGAATATTGCACACCCTAGTGTAGAGTCATGATATAGCCGAGCACTGGTAATACCGAGTAAAATAGTTACACACCTTTTATAAGGATATAATTTACACAGCATGCTTGGTTCCAGCCATCAAGCCCCCATGAGATTTATGGCTAAGGTCTATGGTCTCTGAACTCCTTGGGGGCCTCTACTATATTTATGACATAGAGGCGGTGTGGTAGAATTTAATAGTAAAGTGGCTCTAAGCGATGCAATATCGGTAAGGGCGACTGTAACACTTTCTTAGTGCAGGCAGGTATCACTAAAGAAACCCGGGCAGTTGGCACAACCTTTTTAATATATTGATCCCCGCTTATTCTAATGCCAGTTTGCGATTTACCCAGGCTCTAGGTAAATATGGCTGATAGTGTATATTATATACAAGTTAGGATGGTTCTGTTTGTGTGATAGTTATTCTTCGTTCGTTATGGATCTGGAATTGCTAATTTGTTGGTTTTCTAAATGTTTCCTTTATCTTTGCTTGTGGTTTATTTTTATGGCTGATATCTTTGCCGCATCAACAGGGTTATTCAATAAAGGTTCTTATCGTTTAAAATGGTGCTTATTTTGCCCCAACCAATCAGATCTTATTTAACATTTGAAAGCTAACATCTGATTGGTTGGGGCAAAATTAGCACCATTTTAAACGATAAGAACTTGTATTGAATAACCCTGTAAGTTTTGTACCAGGTGTTTACTTGACATTGTAAAGAAAAAGTCAGCTGTAAGCTGAGGATATAAATACACAGTTAGACTATTGATTTCTGATCGGCTTTCTGTAGACTGGACAAGTGTTGGCCTCACTGCCTGTACAGAAGGGTATGTACACTGGAAAATTTGTTTTTTTATTTTATTTTTATAGATTAAAGGGCAATTGGGGTCACCAAACAAGTTAGGGTTAAATAGAAGCTTGCAGTCCTTTTAAAATGAGCCCAGGATCACACCTCTCACTGCAGTCTGTGAGAAATTATATTGTGGATAATGTTCATACATACTGCTTTCAGTAATTTGAGTGACATCGACTAACTCTCTGCCCCTCTCTTCGGCCCCAAGGGCAGAGCATGCTCATGTAGGACATAACGCTGGGTAAGACAGGATGTACCTTTATAGACTTTAAAAAGAAAATTAACATTTGAAAGGGGTGTAGCTATTAATGCAGGCAAACATTGGTCACATGGTTACAAGCTGGTGAAAGCAGGAAATGTTCAGGAAGTTATATTGCTATAATTGTCCAGCAGTGTAACTTCCCCCAAGTGAGATGTGATCCAGAGTTTATTTTAAAGGTACGACAGAAAGAACCCAAATAGTGTGACAAGGGAAATACAAAAACGACAGGACCTAGACTGTCCTAAACATGTTGTGTGCACAATAAGTGCACACATGCGTAATACTCTTGTGGTTGCATGTTTCCTTGTTTGCTCCATATTCTTTCATACTATATCTATGTCATGGAATAGACATCGGGGCAACCTGGAATTATAAGGGGTGGTATAGGTGTCTGGAATCTTATATACAAAAATCAGGACAGGATTTCAAATTGTTGGTGACTTCAGCTGCCTCTGGTTTGCCATCTTGTATGAGGTCACGGTGGACAATTCTCCTCTCACCAGAAGCAAGTAAATCCGGTAAAGTACTTTCTCCCATTGTGTTGCTGATCACAACGAACAAATTGCAGAATCACTTCCTATCACATTTGTGTAAGAGGTTGAGAAAGACAGGAAGCCATTGTGATGTGAAAAATGTGGCCTGATGAAGGGCCGATGGTGAGTGATGGTTCAACGTCTCTTATCTCATGTTCTTCACACCGTCTAATTATAGATTCTCCTGCGATGTTCTTCTCTCCTTCGTTTAGTTCGTGGAACTTACATCCACGTTGAGTTTTATTTCCAATTGTTGGTAAACAGGCAAAGGGATGTTTTTCCGCCCCCTGCCCCCTCCTGTTTACTTTTCAGTATAGGAGGGAATTAATAATAGATGGATTCCTAGGGGCAAAAGTGCTTAATGTCCCTTGGGAACAGGTCGTTATAGTTGGATTTGCTTGATGCCTTCAGGTTTCTAGGATACACGCGAGGATTATTTACAATCCTGTAGGTGTTTTTAACAATATTATTATTAATCCATCCCATTCACGGTCCCTCGCCTGTAGGTAGGAAAGACGGTTGATCCTTTAGCTGTTGGTTCTTGAATAAAGTTGTAGTTCAACATCTACCAATGGGACTTTGCCATGTTCTAGTTTCATTATCTACTGAAGTTTGGTGTTTTTAGGTCATTTTCCTTTTATTTTGGGAAGTTCTATAGAACATTAATAAGTTCCTCCGATGCTCCATGTGACCGTTATATCTTGGAACTTTCCTGCTTGTGATCCGTTATCCTACACAATCTTTCCGGAGTCTGGGATTTTGCTGTTGCTACGAGGCAGACAACAGCCCCTCTCAGTGCGGGGAAAATTGGCAAAGCCTCAAGCCTTGTTCGCTGGTTCAGGAAGGTGACCGGCTGGGTATTTAAAGTCACAGATTATCCTCTCAGGATTTTTTTTCCCCCCTAAAGTGGGCAGCAGAATTTTAAAGGAGAAGGTCACCTTAAAACATTAAAGGCAGAGTTCTTCTGTGAAGACAGATAAACTTTACAGTGCTATATTTTAATACAGAAAGGACATTTGATGGATTGTTTAAATAATCAATTTCTGGGTTTTACATGTGTCAGAAGGTGTTTTAGCCTAAAGTGTCCCTTTAAGGGCAAATATACCTCTCCACTTCTTCTGTCCATGTTCCTCACCCCTGGGTTATTTTAAGTTAAGCAGCTTTACTTACCTAAAGTCTGTTCTGGTCCCTTTTCTGGGTTTGCAATGGGGCCAATCAGGAGTGCCCCTACCATGAAGCAAACTGAAACATTTGCTCAGGGCGCACCCCTGCGGAACACTTAAAAGGCGGCAGTTAAATAAATCTTCCTTCTTGCAATACTGCATTTCAGAACCAGTCCACCAATCAGTATTAAGTCAGCCCTCCCGTCCACCAATCAGTGGTAAGTCGTACCCACTTTACATAGTGCCACCTGTCTGCCAATAGGAAGACGAGCTACTTGCAGATGAATCGAGAGGACCAGAGCAGTGACGGAAATTTCAGGTAAGTTGCTTAACTAAGAATAACCTAGGGGTGAGGACCTAGTGGTTCAGGTCCTTACTCAGGGTACAATGCCTGTGTGGAGAGAGGGGGAAGTGAGTATATTAAAATGGCTGCAGTTAACATTCCTGGGACCAGTAGCAGGAGACAGTTCAGTTCTGCAGACCTTAATCCTACGTTCCAATTCCATCCGTAGGCCAGAGAACGTTCAGTTATTATTCCAAGCAAAGAATATTCAGGAAGAACAAGGACTTTCCCAGGATTAAACAATAGGAATTTGTGTGTCCCTGTAGTAGGGCCCAAACCACTGCAATTTTCATGGCTTTGTCTGGCAATGTATACATTTTTTGTGCACAAAAGTGGAGTGTTAAGGTGTGAAAGTTGTTCCCTATATACGTCCAACAACACGGGAACAGTTATCACCCGTGTCAGGGGAAGAGACCGTGTGGGGTTGGTGGGGTAAAGGAGAGGTCCATTGGCATTGAGCCATGAGTAGAAGACACACATGTTAAGAAAATGTGTTTTGTGAAGGACATATAGGGAAGGGATGTCATGTATGGACCTTGCTGAGATCTTTGTATGTTTCCTTCACCTCTTCTATCTCCATTCTACACATTTCCACCCTTTATCCAATAGATTCATGTCCACATTGTGATCACTGAGATAAATCCCATTACGTCAGCAGGTTTAAATCTAGCCTTACATCCTACCTATCTGGTAACCAGCACAGTATATGGTATCTATATATCTATATATGATAAATCTACCCTTACATCCTACCTATCTGGTAACCAGCACAGTATATGATTGTTTGATTTGCACTGAATACGTCTCACTCCAGCACTTATACCCATTCCATTGTATCTGTATGTTACCCACCTAACTAGATTGTAAGCTCTACAGGGCAGGGACCTCATTACCTCTTGTGGCAAAGCTCTAGCACTTCTATTTATATCATTTATATCTTTATGTACTGAACTATCAATGTATTTATCCCCCTTGTATGACGTTATTGTATTTTGTTACTGTACAGCTCTGCGTCCCCATGTGGCGCTTTATAAATAAACTGTACATACATACGGTACATACATACATACATACATACATACATACATACATAAACTAAACCTTACTGATACACATGTCTAGCCAAAAATAGTGAGTTGTCCTATTAGACTCTCGTTACAATATTTCGGCCGTAACTGAAATCTTACTCAATCAGGTCAATATATTGGCAGCAGTTTTCACGGGCTGCGGATCGATGTTGGTCAAAATTCGTGGATCATGCGGACATCAAGTGGACCAACAATATTTTGACCTGAACTATTATGACAGCTGGTTTTCTGGGTAAAACTATTGCACTGTGTGTACCAGATTCCCTTTTTTAGACAAATAATAAGATTGTAAAGTTACACATTCCAGACTGCCCTGTCTCTGTGACAGGCATGTGTTATAAGCTGTGTCATTGGTGGTGTAACTAGGAATCACGGGCCCTATGAAGTCCCTATCTGTGCCTCTATGTCTCTCATAGGAAAAATAAGAAGATGGGGCCCCCTTGGCTCCCCGGACCCCCTGCGATTGCTCCCCCAGCTCCCCTGGTAGTTACGCCCCTGTGTTTCATAATTCCCACCCCAAAAATCAAGATTTTTAGAAGGTAGTTAAAGACTTGCAACCATTCTCTGAACATTCCTCTAACTATGGACACCTTAGTGGGAGCAAATTAAATATTTACAGGCTTGTGGCTAGATTATTTAGAAGTGTGGGGGCGGGACAGATGCCGCAGCTGATGATGCTCTATCCCGGCAGTGGGCATGCTCCAACCTTAAACTTGGAGGCAGACCCCAAATTTCCAATGAAAAAAAACTCCCTTTATACTGCTGTAACTTTGGATAGACTGCAGCTAGAAGCATGATCCTGGAGACATTTTAAAGGTAGCAGTGTGCTCTTTGTGATAAAGGTCACTTGTATAGAGACCACAGTTCCCCTTTAATCATTTTTTTTTATCAACTAAATTTCCATGGATTGCGTTGTTTGATATAATTAAACATATTAAATAATACATTACATAATTATCACCTAACAACCCCTTTATTTAAAAATACAACTTATTGTTAAAGTTTTCGGACTTTTGCTTCCTGCTCTACAAACAATTCGATTAATTTTCGGGTTCATTTGTACGTTTTACCCCAGTAACAATGGCCCCAGCCCGGGAACGAGAACCTATCAGGTTTCTAGTGCAAGATGTGGGGAAACTGTGATCACATTTCATTATTTTTATTTCATTACAAGGAAATGTTGGTGATAGTCTATGTTCCGTACGTGACTTTATTCTACACCGCATTATAATGTGAAGGGAGGGGAGAGAGAATTGTGATATTGTTAAGGTTCGTACACACGTGCGATGCACAATGTGTACGAACGTTAATTTGTGCCAATAATCCGCCCGTGTATGGGCCCTTAATTAGCTGAAACGGACGTTCGTTTGGATATCTGCCAAGTCGGTCGTTCGCCGATCCCCGACCGAACGTACGTTCATACACGGGCCGATTATCACCCGAAACGGACATTCGGACACAACTTGCGTCACATGTGCGTACGAACCTTTACACATGAAGTTTTTTGTGATCTCTATTCCCCCTGTTTGGAACTCTTTGTGCATATAGCGGACAATGCAGTTTGATAAGCTGAGTAGCTTACCTGCGCCGGGGTTATTTCTGAATATTTTCGGGTTTTACACTGATTTGGGTATTTAGTGCCCAATATTGCATCGCCCCCATGGTGTGTTATACTTTGTGATTGGTTATCTGCCCAATCATTACATCTCCAGCACCATTGTTCTGCCCCCAAATCTCAGTTTGGAGCATGCCCACTTGTATTCTACTGCTGGGAAAGAGCATCATTAGAATGGTTGCAGGTCTGTAGCTAGCATCAGGGGGAAAAAAAATGTGGGTGGGGTTTACATAGCTCTCCATGTGCCTGATACAGATACAGGTCAGACTAGGAAGTGTAACTGTATAATGTAAGATCCAGAGAAGCTAGAGACATCAAACTAGGCTGGTTTGAAAGATTGGTCTTTGGAAGTTATAAGAAAGCTTTTAAATAGAGACCACAGTTACCCATTAACTTGTTTTATTCTTCTTCCAATTGGTGCATATTTGCAGATATTTCCTATCTCTGAAAGTGCATATGGGTGGCTGAGTGTCTCCCTTCCCTTCGCTGCTCCCACTGCTGCCAGTCCAATAACTGCAGAAGCACACCTCTAGTTACTAAACCTTCCTCTCCTCTACCACTGGTTCAGACATGCTCAGTGTGTTGTCCCTGAAAAATCACTACATTTCTCCCGTGGGAAAACATGCAGATCTTGTAAGAGGTTGTACAGTTAGTTGTACAGTTAGTACACCATATTTCCAAATCCCCACTAGCACATGAAGCAGTTTTAATACAGATTGCTACAATTTGAACTGGGTTGCTGTCTCTCTTTTCCTGATCACTGCATATACATATTGGTATTTTCAGACTATGTGCATGGTACGGGCTAGACAGTGGCTTTTATCACATCTCAAAATGCTGTAATAAGAATGTTAAAATCATAAACACATTTTCTTTTCCCCCTGAAGGCAAGACTTGCCAGACACATAAATGTCTTGCTCTGTAGCATTCCCCAGCCATACAATCCATCGCTAATCATGTACCAAGGGTTAACGTGACTTTAAGAAATATCTTACGGCAGTTGTGGCGGTACGCAAAAACTTCGCTGTGCATCCGGCGCAAGGTATATACTGTGCCGATAACGTCTCTTTAAGGCAGAATCTTTAATGCCAGCAGATAGCTAGCATTAAAGATTTGGAATGGGTAAACCCCATTTGCTATGCTCAGTGCATTGGCTCAGTGCATTGCCTAGAGGAGGCAGTAGAGAGCAATACCAACCCTATTATTATCCTTAAATATCTGGTTAATAATACATCTAATAATGGGCTGAATATATCTATCAGTTGGGGCAGATAACTGTGTGACCAGTTTTTTTGTTTTAAGGGTGAACGTGGCCTTTAATCTAGAATCTATAGGCAGTGGATGCAGGTCCCTTATTCAGGGGTTGGAATATTTAACTGTGCCCCATCTAAGGGATGGGTCCCAGTATCTTGCAAAGCAGCTTATGCTGGAGTATTGCAGTGCACAGCTGTGCGTGATATTCTATCAGGGCGAATTACCCAGAGACGCCATTGCTCTGGGTAAATCTCCCTATATGTGCGCTGAGCTCCAGGTCATATCTGTGTTATTTAACGGCACGCATGCGATCAGCACATAAAGTTGAGCATGCATGCAAACCAATAACATACAGGAGCGCTGTGCAAACAATTGCAATGCAAATCAGACGTGCAAATGGAAAGCGAATCGCGCTCCGACACACACACATGGGACCTAGCCCTGATGGACTGGAAAGCTGTTTTCTGCGCAGTGTTTCTGTAGGAAACTTTAGTGGGAAGCACAGGACGGTCTATATAGCTCCAATGACTGGATATTATTTATTTATAAAGTGATGACATGTATGTCTACAGTACTAATGGTCTTACAGAATGTAATGGAGAAACCACAGCCGTACTGAAAGAACCTTACAGGGCAGTGGGAATAGAAACCCCATACCTGTTAATTACTTTATTATAACACAGTTAATAATGAGAATAAATTGCTTGCATTGAATCGATGATCAGATTGTACACGGTCTCTGTTAAATATGATATATATACAGGTAATTCATAGAGGTTTAAACGTTTGCCCTTACTTGAGTTGCATTAACCAATCAGATTTTATTTAACTGCAGTAGACCAGTAAAAAGCTTACATCTCATTGGTCACTGAAAATGAATTGCTGTCAAGCCTATGTAATAATGTTTGTGCTCTTAAAGGAATAGTTCAGTCCCAAAAGGGAACTTTTCTTTTAATGTATTGATTGAAGCCCTGGAGGTTAAGGAGCTATGCCCTTACCTCCCGTTCTTCAATCAATAATTCAGGAGCCAGTAATGCTGGGAGTTGTAGTTTCCAAACACCTGGAGGGCCACAAGTTTGACATTCCTAAAGGGACAGAAAGGGATAATTGCTCATGCACGATAATGCGCGCTATAGAGAATTAGAACAGGAAGCGGTCGGAGATTTGTAGCGTTTTGGATCGTGCTAATACCTTCGGCCCTTGCTTCTGCTCAATTGATTGAAGAACGGGAGGTAAGGCGTAGCTCATCCCAGGCTTCAATCAATACATTAAAGGAAAAGTTCACTTTGGGAGCGAACTGTTTCTGCATTAAAGGTTACTTTATTGTCTTGTAGTAATAGTATCTCATTCAGATAGGAGACAAGTTGGATAAATGGTTCTATACAATTCCGCCATATTGCCTGTTAGAAAGTCTGGAATTCTGGGCACGTGCATTGGCTAAAGCAGAAACTTGCAGCCTTCCAGATGTCTGTCTGCAGTAATGCTGGGAGTTGTAGTTTCCAAACCTACATAGAGTACCATCTGTTGTATTGTACTTAATTTTATTTAATGTAAACTTCCCCTTTAACTTTTTTTTTTTCCCCTTGAGGAGTTTTAATAAATTGAGACAATGTTGGCGAACAATAGGTATGGCAACGCCGTGTTTATGCCAACCCCAAACTGCCCCTTTATCAGGGTTAGATGCAGGCTAATGGTGGTTGTGGAATTGGCACATGAACAATAGGAGGGCTGCAGGTTTTTCCAGATATTTTATTCCGTGTTCCCTTAAACCAGCATCTGCCTGTTCCATTCAGCAGGAAACATTCTCTCTACTTGGTACATTGTTACAACTCCACCTCCTATGTGTGTAACATCCTGGGGACCATGAACAGCACAGGGGTGGCTCCCCCTACTGGAGCAGCAGCGGCGGTGACACAGGCTGTCTGTGTGTGATGCTGTTTGACTCATTTCCCATCTCAGTTCTGCAGGGGAAAGGGGAGGGGAGATGAGATGAACCACAGAGGGAGAAGGAGAGAGGTGGAGGGGGGTGAGAGAGGTGGAGGGGGGTGAGAGAGGCCTGGTGTCAGGTTTCCCAATACTGGATGCTGAAAGGGGGAAGAGAAAAAACCAACAGGCGAAGAATCCACATACACACGCAGACAGACACACACAGACTGGACGCAGTCACACAAAGGGCAACACACAAAGACACCCTCCCCATGTGACAACACAAAGCCTGGGGAGCACACAGGGAGAGGGACAGATGTGGAGTCACAGGGCAAAACACAAACTGGCCCGTACAAAGGAACACATGCCCACAGGAGCCCAGCGAGAGGCACAGAATCCCAGACACAGGATCAAAATGAGAGGGAGCTGCCACTGTGCTTAGACACACACACACAGACAACTCCAGGTATCACACACACAGACACACACATGCACATGAAGACCAGTACCTGGCACTAGAACACACCCAAGCAATGATGCTGCACAGATAGGGAACCTCACATCAATACCAGCCCCCAGGCACCCATTTGGATGACACCCTCTTCCCCCCGCATTGGCAAGGCCATGGTACCGGCTCCAGCTGTTGGCACGGTCCTGCTGGCTTGAAAACTGCTTCCTGGGAAGGAGACAAGGACCCTCCCCACCGCACAATGATTGAGTGAGTCTGGACACGACCTGGGTTTATATTCTGTTTATAATATGGGACTGACGTGATGGGTTCCATTCATTACAGGAGACATAACATCACCCTGGCATGTGGGGCTTCTGTCTGTCATACTGTACTACGACTCCCAGCATCCCCCATCTGCCACACGTTGGCTTGGTCCCTCACAGGCTTGGAAAATTGGGGATTTTGTGAACCGTTTTATTTCTTGTTGATTTATTTTTGTGTAAGCATCAACTTGTCTAACAATCATTTAATGTTATTACTGTAAATTAACCATTCGTTGTCTGTAAAGTATACGTAATAGCGATATATGCGGTAATATTAATAGTTAACCCCCTGCATGCTGTATATGGTCACTATAGATATAAACAGAGGTCACTTTCAGTATCATTTGTATCATGTTGTACCTTTGCCTAGGGTAGTGTGGGCTACGTTTGTATTAAATAAGATGTGTTGGAGCTGCCATAGTGCATATATGGCAATGAGTCGGTGCTAAGATTCTTCCTTTGAGATCCTAAACTATTTCAAGCATCTTTCAGCTTCAAGTCCTTAGATTTATTCAGCAGTCCAATGCAATACACAACTTCCTTTGTGTCATAAACCATTGACTGCGCTGTCTCTTTAAAGGTAAAATGTGTCTTTCTGCCCTTCATTTGACTGACCAAGCAATGATCAACAGGGAGAGGAAAAACATTAACCCTTTCAACGTCCCTAGAGAGACTTGCTTTACTATCCATGGGGTTAACAGGCATTGTGGGTGTGTGGTAACTACCATAGCAGTGAGTGAATGAACAGATTATTCTCTGGCAGTTTGCTGAGCTCCAGTGAGAAGACAGGAAACCAAGGAGCCTTACTGCCATGCAGCCATATAGAGTTAGCCTTGCAGAATGATATGGACTAAGGAAGAAGAGGGTAGAGACAACTAGAGCTGTTAAACTGGGTGAGTGGAGCCTATTTGGCAAGTAGGGGCTTGTTGGAAATCCAGACAGGTTTGTTTCTTCCGTGTGGGCGCAGGTAATGTACCTACATGGGTGCCACATGTTCTACCTTGTCTGGAATTAGTGCAGAGATTAGGGGCTCTCTGACTGATCATGTCCCTCTAGATCTGCTAATTGGGCAATTCCCGCCATCTCTGACATTTTACATTATTCGCTTGTATGTGGCGGTACTGAAATGTGCTGATCGCATCCAATCGATCAGTGTGATCATTGCCAATCTAGGGCAATGGATATATTTTATTATAATCTATACTATTGATCTTTTCCTCCCTGACTGCCATAGAATCAATGTATCTAGTTTATGGAACGTTGGTGCAGATTTAAGGAAGATGAATCGGTATTTTGCTACAATGTATCTATTTTCTTCCACAAATTGATGAGATTTTGTGGTTAATAATCTTTGTTTGATGGATAATGGTATAATAGATAATCCAGCGGGGATTGTTACTGTGACATGTTCATTCAGACTCCACCTGCGAATTGCTGTCATGAATAGAGTATAGTGGGAGGTTTTCTCCGCAGTACCAGGGACAGGAGAGGAGCGAAAGGTAATGTGGGGGCTTGTGTGTCAATAGCTTTGGGCTCTTAATGTTCTCTACACCCAGACAATCATGTTTAGAGTTAGAAAATGGATCATTATCATTTTGATTGGTTGTACATTGGTTAATCCAGATTGTGTGGGCTGGTTAATGGCAAGTGTGGAGTGTACGTGAAGAAATCTACCACCTGGTTAGGGGGGAAGTTAGAATTCTGTGTGGGTGAAGATAGAGGTTTACTGTGTACAGTCAATGTAGGTGTTTACATGTTATATCTGCGAATGCACCTGTACATGGGGCAGGAAGATCATGTCAATGAATTGTGGGGGTCTATTGGGTATTGATTGGAACAATGCAGTAAAAACAATAAGAGATAATGGAATTACATGAAAGGTTCATTATTACTACATTACAGGGTTCAGAGATGGCCCACAAGTTAAGCTAGCCATGCATAATGCCCCCAACTTGCACAGATGATATCCTGTAGATTTCAGATTGAAAACTACGGAAGATCAGTCCTGGAAGATGGAGTCAACGCAAAATGTTCTACCTTGCCCGACCATCGTTTTTCCAATAGACCGAAAACATGGAAAATGTCTTTGATGCTCCGATCAATATAATCAAATTCACCAAATGGACCGGAATATCGATCACGTGTATTGGGGTGTGAAAG
Source organism: Hymenochirus boettgeri (assembly GCA_019447015.1). Taxonomy (NCBI): domain Eukaryota; kingdom Metazoa; phylum Chordata; class Amphibia; order Anura; family Pipidae; genus Hymenochirus; species Hymenochirus boettgeri. The sequence goes on from CM033475.1 coordinate 235,312,114, forward strand.
GGAAAGTCAGAGAGGGCCCCTGTGTATCCAAATCACTCCGAATGACACATTGTATTTGTTTAATGTGTTTGCATTGAGGACGTTTGTCTCACATGTCTACAGCTCCCAGAATCCCAGCAACAGAGCGACACTGGATAGAGTGGGGGACTGATAAACTCTGGTGTGATTATAGTTTCCATGCACAGAATTGGCTCGTATATGTAACTGAGCAATAGGTAAGTGTGTCTGTAGGTTGGAAGTTATGGTGTTGACCTTACGCCAGTTCTGGCCCAATCCCAGAAGCCAAGTAGCCAACACAACAAGAAATTTCCACCTCCAGCACTTATACCCAATCAGTTGTATCTGTGTGTTACCCACCTAACTAGATTGTTAGCTCTACGGGGCAGGGACCTCCTTTCCTCTTGTGGAAAAGCTCTAGCACTTCTATTTATATCATTTATATATTTATGTACTGAACTATCTATGTATTTATCCCCCTTGTATGACTTTATTGTATTTTATTACTGTACAGCTCTGCGTCCCCAAGTGGAGCTATATAAATAAACATATACAACATATACGTATTCTATTGACATCCATGAAACTGGTTACCTAACAGGTAGTCTGGCTAGTAAAGGCAAAAAATATTTTGTCTACCGGCTTATACAATACAGATTGTGTATACCAGAGATTTCCAACCTGCATTCTGTAAGCAAGGCATGCTGGGAATCTAAAGGGTTCGATTCCCCTGGTGTATACCATAGAGTCTGTGTACACCATAGATTTTGTGCAGGGAGTACGGGAGATTCTCTGTAACCCGAGTCTGGGTTTATTAAATGTTCATATGACCCTTTTGTCTGCGGATACCTGAGAGCCGTTAAAGATCCCTTATGGAAAGTTCTCTTTCTTTTTTTTTAGGGAAAAAAACACATTTTTAAAATAAATGGCTTCTCTTTGTATTCCCATCTCTTGGCAGGGACAGTTTTAACATAGGGGCCAACAGACCCAGGGACACCACTTGTAAAGGGGCCCCAGAACCAGAAGCTTTGAATGATCAAGTAGGGTCCCCCTAATGTCCCATAATTTACAGTATTAGGGAGGGAACTATGTCTGTTCTCCTTCAGTGTCCGGTCAGGTCCAGGATCCTAGTGTCAGTGGAGGCTGAGGGTGTTAGAACAGAAGTAGCCAGTGTGGCACCCCATGTAGATTGTAACTACATTAACATCTCCCGTTGTGTCTGTGGCCTGGCGACTGTCAGTGATAAATGTTTCGGTAATTCTCTTTCATGGGAGTAAACGGGGGTTCACCTGGGAACATTGGGGTCAGTTTTCTCTTTCCTCACCCACAAAACCTCAACAGTCTAAACAAGGGAAACAACTGTCAGATCAACATGGAGACAGCGAAAGGTCTTTAGGGCTGAGGATGGGAGATTCACTCCCACAATTCATAGGGATTAGACTGTAGATCTGCAGTTTAATAAGTAAAAGTCTTTCAGTTATAGTGATAGTAAATAAACAACAAGCTCAATCCGTCCTGGTTACTGACTGGTTTAATGGTCCGCTAAGCTAAAGGACTGGGGGAAATGTGAGGAAGGGGCACAGGGGGAGGTGGGGAAGGGAAACACGTGATGGTGGGGAAGGGGTTACAGGTGGTGGTGGGAAAGGGACACAGGTAAAAATGGTAAAGGGACACAGGTGGAGGTGGGGAAGGGGCCCAGGTTGAGGTGATGAAGGGAAACAGGTGAAGGTGGGAAGAGACACAGGTGAATATGGGGAAGGGGCAAAGTTGGAGGTTTGGAAGGACACACAGGATGGTGGGGAAGGGACACAGTTGGAGGTGGGAAAGAGACACAGGTGAAAATAGGGAAGGGAAATGGGTGGAGGTAGGGAAGGGGCACATGTGGAGGTGGGGAAGGGGCACAGGTGGAGGTGGGGAAGGGCCACGGGATGGTGGGGAAGGGACACAGGTGGAGGTGGGGAAGGGGCACAGGTGGAGGTGGGGAAGGGGCACAGGTAGAGGTGGGGAAGGGGCACAGGTGGAGGTGGGAAAGGGGCACAGGTGGAGGTGGGGAAGGGGCACAGGTGGAGGTGGAGAATGACACTTGATAGGTGAGATCTCTACAGATAAGAGAAGGAATAGCAGCTTTTATTACAGTGTAGTGGCCCTTTAGGAAGAGATGGGTGGTTTAATCAGGGAGGGACTCTGTGAACATAATTTATATCAACAATCTGTTCTAGTTGGAATGTTCCATTTCCAGGTGGAATATTCCAATCCAAACTAATGAGCATTTCCAATGTAAGATTTTACTAGATAAGGTCCAGTGCCTGGTCTCTGTTCCTTATAAGTTATAACTACACCAGAGATACAGTACTGCCCCCTGTATGACCAATCTGGTACTGTATAACATAATAATAATATTCTGGGTCTCCGCGGGCTGTCCTGTCTTCCAAACACTAACCAGGCAATAATCCTACAACATCCTTGGCTTCCCTTCATCCCAGTCTGATTAATGGCGCATTGGGGAGATGCCATAACAGAGTTCAGGAGTTAATAACCTGTTTTCTTGGGCTTGGAACATCTTAAAGGGGATCTATACTTCAATGGGTTTCTATACTAAAAAATATATCTATAAATATATATATATTGATTTTAAATTGCACATTAGAAACTATTATTCTTCCCAATTGTCACTGTTCCATTTATTTGTTGACCTGTCACCTATTTCTTCCAATCTATCCAATCAAAAAAATTTACATTTCAGCTGTCAATCAAGTGCCTTATTATCATAAACTCTCCTGCTGTGCACAGTTTTACTGTAACTGAAATGGTGGCATGTGTGAACTGCATGGTGGGAAATTCCCTCTCCCAATGTGGCCTCGCAGTTACCATTGAGCATGCTTGACTGATATGACAAAAGGTCATGTCAATTAAACGGAGGGGGGATACTAAGTGAGCAAAACATGTACTGGATTAAAGGCAACATGTATTCAATAATAGATTATTATGAAGCAATATAATGTCATTTTTGAGTGTCGATGCAATTTAAAGCCAAAAGGACAATCAAGGAAATGTAAATTTCATTACACACACTTAATTATTTCATCATTTATTTGGTGTTCTAGTTCCTGGAGGGATTGGATGAGCAGTGCTGTATTATCTATTAAAATGGGTCTGTGTTATATAAACAGCTTCCTGTACTATATAAAGAGGGATTTAGATCATTAAAACTCCATTCATTTATTTGTATTGAGGGTGATATTCATGTTGGTAAATGTTACCGACAGAACTACAGGCTTTCGATTAGAAGCATGTACAAGTAATGTTTGCCTAATTTTCCTAATTAAACAAACCATACTGCATTACAGGTTGGTCTGGATTCAGTATGCCATAGTTGGTGCTGCCATACTGTTCTGTGTCAGAGTAGATAGTTAAATCTTCTTTGTTGACTCCAGGGAAATTAAGGGGCCTTAGACATGTATTAATTTATAGATTATAATGAGGCAAAGTAATTTTTTAATTTTAATTGTGCAATTCCTTTAAGGTACCCAGATCCACTAAGCATGTAGCGTTAGCTGTAGGAGTTTTTATTTATAATAAACTTGAGTTATAAAAATTCTATAAAATATATCCTTATAAACCTTTCGTTCTGATGTCATCAGTTATAATCAGAGCTCGTTGAGGTCAGATTACAGGGGCAGGTTCAATTTACAGATGGGATCCTTTGACTGTACGATGGTTAGTGTGGCTATTAATTGACTCTTGTTATTGACTTTGAAATTATGATAATTTTTGTCTTGCGCTACTTTGTTTTCTGAAAATATTGGAGAGGTTTGTTATTTTGTTTCATGTGATTGAAGTGTATCTTGTTACTTTATTGACTTTCAAGTCTATTTAGAATGCAGGACGTGTTAAATTGTAGCTACTGTGACTTTTAAATTCCAGTCAAAAAGTTATTATTTAGCTTCTTTCTTGGTCAGATTGATATCTCTAGTTAAATTGTGACCAAATCTATTACTTTGTCTTTATTCAGTACCTGATTTTAACACTTTCCTAACCAGGATAATAATCCTGTCCCAATGGAATGATTATTAACCATCGCATAGTCAAAGGATTCCATCTGTATTCTCTCCCTGCAATATGGCAACTCCTACAAAGACTGGACTTGTTCCAGATCACCTGCAGCAGCAGAATAAGAGGCCAGTTATCTTCTGAGATCTGGCACTTTATATGTCCTTTATATGAATAGCCTTGTATAGGACATATAACCTTACCCCTGTAGTGGATTCTATGGGAGGAACTGTAAGATTATAGCCTTATAATCTTACAGTTCCAGGAGGAGAAGGAATCCAGAAGCCTCAAAGGGGTAGGTTATAATAAATTAAATGCACCGCCAACTGTAAATTAAAGGGCTATTAGAAGTCACCTTGGAGTTCCGTGCCCTCGGCCCGCGGCCTCATGCTTTTATATGGTCACGGAACTCCTGGGTGACTTCTAATATCCTTATAATTTACAGTTGGGGTGCATTATCCACTATATTACTGCCTAGCATTCTCCATGGCCCTATATATAGTGGGTCGTTTAACTTCTGACCTCTAATGTCACAATTATTTAGACTTGTGAGTGTGTGTAACTTTAACAAAAGTGGGCGGGACCTTTAAAAATAGAAAGTCTTGATTGCTGTGAGAAAAAGAATCTTCTGATCTCAGTTTCCTTGGTTACTGTCAGCGCTGGAAGGAATTACCAATGACCAAATACAATGTTTCTAAAGAATCTTCGTGATAAAGAGCCGTGCAACTGGGTACCGTGTGCAGCAGAGCAATGGATATATGAGGGAAAGGGCATTAGAGACAGGCTGAGGGTATATTATTTCTAAAATGCAATCAAGGTTGCAACAAAGCTCACAGCATTAAGGTTTGTGCAGATTAATTGCCTATTATTATTGCCTACTAAAATTCCCACTGAATCTGAAACTTCTTTCATTTCAGCTGTCAGTCAAGTACCTCATTATCATAAACTATTTTGCTGTGTGCAGTTAGGAGGTGACAGTTGGTATGTGTGAAATGCATTGTGGGAAATTCCCTCTCCCAGAGCAGAGCTGCCTCATAGTGATTTCTGAGCATGCTTGCCCTCAGAGAGAGTCTGATAAACAGAGGACGGGGGTACTTAGCCTGAGTAAAACAAATACAGGCATCTCAGAGTATGTGCTACTTACATGTACTCATTTATAAAGGAAAAATCCCTTTAAATCCAGAATGTTATAATGACTTCCCAAACTGTGGTTAGATGATATTTCCAAGCATCTCTAACAAGCTTGGATTTGGGATGCCATATATGGGCCCAGTGGTACCACTGATCGATAGGGAGTAGCTATTGAACTAAACTAAATGTGTTCAAGATTCTTCTGCTGTGGATAAAGCAGGCCATACACAAACCAATCCTGATTGTAAGATCGGGACTGATCTGATAAAAATGTTTCCTTTCCCCCGATAAGACTGAAAATTAGACAATGATCAGTGATTGCTGGTGCACGGTCCAAAGATGACACAATATTTATATGTAGGATAACCGGAGATTGGATCGTGTATGGGCCCCATAAGATCATAGGAACATTTTCTATTGAACAGAAGGTTCACACTGTTCAATTAGTGGAATTAAAAAAGAAACAGCCTGTGTATGGCCAGAAACCAACCGTAGCGCAATGTCAATGTCTTAATAGTCCTGCCTATTAAAATACCATAAGGTTATGTATCGACCGACAGGGTGATGTATCGACCGACAGGGTGATGTAATGCGATCCGACAGGTGATGTATAGGCCGACAGGGTGATGTATAGACGACAGGGTGTGTATAGGCCGACAGGGGTGATGTATCGACCGACAGGGTGATGTATCGACCGACAGGGTGATGTATCGACCGACAGGGTGATGTATCGACCGACAGGGTGATGTATAGGCCGACAGGGTGATGTATCGACCGACAGGGTGATGTATAGGCCGACAGGGTGATGTATCGACCGACAGGGTGATGTATCGAACGACAGGGTGATGTATCGGACGAAATTAACTTAAAACTTGAACAAATTAACTGTGAAATTTTACGATTATTAGTATTATTATTAATTGTAATTATAACTCATTGTTATTATTATTCATTATTATTCACTATTATTATTCACTATTATTATTATTATTCACTGTTATAATAATTATTATTATTATTGTTTTTAACCCAAATCCCTGTTTGTGTCTGGCTGGTATTTCTTTAGGTCCATTACACTCTGTGTCTGTTCCCCAGTTGTATGGAGCAGATCTGGTTTCAGTACAGTATCTGATTGGACCAGGGACCAGACTACAATATCGATTCATCTACAATTCCCTTGTAGAAACCAAGATTTTCACTGTAACACTGTAACTCCATACACGGTATGGGGATCGGTTGGCCATGTGGCCATACACGGGCGAACTATATCGTCTCTCTTTACTTTAAAGTAATAGGAACCGATACCGAAAGATGGAAATTCTCTGTCTTTCCCGACCGGTCAGTCGGATTTAGCCCCTACACATTAGTGATATTAGGTAAATCCCGGCGTGTGCCGAAGGGACTTACCTAGTATCGCTAATGCCTTTACGTACATGATAGTCAGTGTTAATGTAGGATCCTGGGAATGCTAGACCTGTAGTGTAGTAGTAAGGAGAGCCTTTCATTGTTACGCAGTATAACTTGATGGTTACAATGTATCTAATCCCCATGACACAGGATGACATTTAGTCAGGGTGGATGTCCTTAGCTCCACAGGAAGTGCTGTGCTAGGGGGTTGGGAATTGTCTGTGTACAAACCTGGAAATATCTATCCGATCTATTTTGTCTATTTAGTGCATGGATTTTGCCAGTTTACTTTCCTAGATGGGCGCTGGGTGGCAGATATAGATAGGTAGCATATGACTGTAGTCCAGTCTCTCCATGATGGGTATACTGATGTACAGCTGTCAATAGGTGGCAATATTCATCACAAAATACACCTTCCTAAAGGGCATGTCCACCCCCAAAACTATAATCCCCCCAACTACTGGCCCCACCATGTAGTGTAGTTTAATCCTTACCTCACATCCCAACTCCATCTGGTTCTCCTGTAGTCCCCCCCCAAAGTTCCAAAAACTGCCCACCAGGAGTCTAGCAGGTCCATATAGGACACTGCCTGCTACCTGGCCTCCCGGAGATTCCTGCCATGCGTGCTGCAGCCCTTCTCCCCCCTCCCTCCCCCTACCTCTCCCTCCCTCTCCCTCCCGTTCTATTATCCCTCCCCCTAGCACAAATCCCCCTTAATATTGTGCTCCCCCATGTCCCCCAGCCCCAACCGCATGTTTTTTTTTTTTAAAAAGCTCCCCAAACTCTTACTTACCTCTCCGCTTTCCTCCGCTGCACTGAATGACCGGCAGCCGCGTCCGTGATTGGCATTCTCGCAAGCAGAGGGCCGGCAGTGCGGCGGAGGATCGAGGGGAGGTAAGTAAGAGTTTGGGGGCTTTTTAAAAAAAAAAAACATGCGGTTGGGGCTGGGGGACATGGGGGAGCATGATATTAAATTTTTATTTTAGGGGTGGACATAGCCTTTAATGAAGGTGACCCGCTAAACACTAGGGTTATAACGTCAAAATGAGCCCAGAAATAGACTTATCCAAGCTTGTTCCCTCGGCTCCCAGTACTAACCGGCAGCCGCCGACTCTCAGCCAATCACAGACACAGCTGCTTTTACTGCCCTTCTGCTCCCGACAGTAGAGGCAGAGGGAACCAAGGTGGGTAAGTATATTTCAAACCCTAGCGTTGAGGTTTTCATCTACTTTTTGATTTTTGGGCTTTCCACGTATAGAACAGTGTTGAACAGGAAAGCTTGCTCCGTACTGGACCATATGTCTTCCTCTAACAAACCAAATATGCAGATTGTAGGTTTGGGGTGGATGGGATGCGGAGTTTGTGCTTCTGACCAATACCAATGTACTTTGGGATTCCCAAACGAGATGTATAAAGTCTCCATCAGATAGACGACATTTAGGGCATATGGAGGTATGTGCAGTGTTTATATGTTTCAGTTGTCTAGGGGTTTAGTATGTCTGATGAAGAATGTTGAACTATGTGAGTTTATTGTTCCTTGCCGGAGATGCCGAGCAGTGTGAGGTTAGAATTTCAGGCCATTGATCTTCTGGTGTCTCTCCCAAATGAGGGGCCCATTTAGTGGGGAATGATTCAGTATTCCATGGGGTGAGTTATCTGCGACACCAAAGGAGCTGATTTCCTTGAGAGGAAGACACAATCAATTCTGGATAATGAATTATGGGTCAGTGAATGGCAAGTGAATTCCCTTGCAGTCGGATATCTATATCGCCAAATATCTACCCATGCCCATGTTTGTGTAAGAGATGCCAATGGAGATATAAGATCCTCATACTCATATAAATAAGTAGCAAAATAGGCAAATTAAAGGTATGTACTGACATATAATAACCAAGTAAAGATAACAGTAACAAAATAACTTGTAACAATTGAATTGTGGAGTCCATAGTCCATCCAAAGTTGGTCACAATGAAAGATCAATATGGAAGAGGTTAATGTATGGAATCATGGAACATTCGGATCCGATCGCCTTGGAATGAAGTGTTAAAATTGTTATGGAACATTATGATAGATCAATATGGAGGGGTTAATGTATGGAATCATGGAACATTCTGATAAATCGACGTGGAGGGGGTTAATGTATGGAATCATGGAACATTCTGGTAGATCGACGTGGAGGGGGTTAATGTATGGAATCATGGAACATTTTGATTGATCAATATGGTGGGGGTTAATGTATGGAATCATGGAACATTCTGATAGATTGACGTGGAGGAGGGTAATGTATGGAATCATGGAACATTATGATTGATCAATATGGTGGGGGTTAATGTATGGAATCATGGAACATTATGATTGATCAATATGGAGGGGATAAATGTATGGAATCATGGAACATTATGATTGATCAATATGGAGGGGGTTAATGTATGGAATCATGGAACATTCTGATTGGTCAATATGGAGGGGGTTAATGTATGGAATCATGGAACATTCTGATACATCGACGTGGAAGGGGTGAATGTATGGAATCAGGGAACATTCTGATAGATCGAAGTGGAGTGGGTTAATTTATGGAATCATGGAACATTATGATTGATCAAGATGGAGGGGGTTAATGTATGGAATCATGGAACATTCTGATAGATCGATATGGAGGGGGTTAATGTGTGGAATCATGGAGCATTATGATAGATCAATATGGAGGGGGTTAATGTATGGAATCATGGAACATTTTGTTAGATCAATATGGAGTGGGTTAATGTATGGAATCATGGAACATTATGATTGATCAATATGGAGGGGATTAAAGTATGGAATCATGGAACATTATGATTGATCAATATGGAGGGGGTTAATGTATGGAATCATGGAACATTATGATAGATCAATATGGAGTGGATTAATGTATAGAATCATGGAACATTCTGATTGATCAATATGGAGGGGTTAATGTATGGAATCATGGAACATTCTGATAGATCAATATGGAGGGGTTAATGTATGGAATCATGGAACATTATGATAGATCAATATGGAGTGGATTAATGTTGGAATAATGGAACATTGATTTGATCAATATGGAGGGGGTTAATGTATGGAATCATGGAACATTCTGATAGATCAATATGGAGGGGGTTAATGTATGGAATCATGGAACATTCTGGTAGATCGACGTGGAGGGGGTTAATGTATGGAATCATGGAACATTATGATTGATCAATATGGTGGGGGTTAATGTATGGAATCATGGAACATTCTGATAGATCGACGTGGAGGGGGTTAATGTATGGAATCATGGAACATTCTGGTAGATCGACGTGGAGGGGGTTAATGTATGGATCATGGAACATTATGATTGATCAATATGGAGGGGATATGTATGGAATCATGGAACATTATGATTGATCAATATGGAGGGGGTTAATGTATGGAATCATGGAACATTCTGATAGATCAATATGGAGGGGGTTAATGTATGGAATCATGGAACATTATGATTGATCAATATGGAGGGGATAAATGTATGGAATCATGGAACATTATGATTGATCAATATGGTGGGGGTTAATGTATGGAATCATGGAACATTATGATTGATCAATATGGAGGGGTTAATGTATGGAATCATGGAACATTCTGATTGGTCAATATGGAGGGGGTTTATGTATGGAATCATGGAACATTCTGATTGATCAATATAGAGGGGGTTAATGTATGGAATCATGGAACGTTATGATTGATCAAGATGGAGGGGGTTAATGTATGGAATCATGAAACATTATGATTGATCAATTAGGAGGGTTAATGTATGGAATCATGGAACATTATGATAGATCAAATATGGAGGGGTTAATGTATGGAATCATGGAACATTATGATTGATCAATATGGAGGGGGTTAATGTATGGAATCATGGAACATTATGATAGATCAATATGGAGGGGGAATGTATGGAATCATGGAACATATGATTGATCATATGGGGGGGGTTAATGATGGAATCAATGGAACATATGATGATCAATATGGAGGGGTTAATGTATGGAATCATGGAACATTCTGATTGGTCAATATGGAGGGGGTTTATGTATGGAATCATGGAACATTCTGATTGATCAATATAGAGGGGGTTAATGTATGGAATCATGGAACGTTATGATTGATCAAGATGGAGGGGGTTAATGTATGGAATCAGGAAACATTATGATTTGATCAATATGGAGGGGGTTAATGTATGGAATCATGGAACATTATGATAGATCAATATGGAGGGGGTTAATGTATGGAATCATGGATCATTATGATAGATCAATATGGAGGGGGTTAATGTATGGAAAAGGAAATTATGATGATCAATATGGAGGGGTTAATGTATGGAATCATGGATCATTATGATAGATCAATATGGAGGGGGTTAATGTATGGAATCATGGATCATTATGATAGATCAATATGGAGGGGGTTAATGTATGGAATCATGGAACATTATGATTGATCAATATGGAGGGGTTAATGTATGGAATCATGGAACATTATGATTGATCAATATGGAGGGGGTTAAGTATGGAATCATGGAACATTATGATTGATCAATATGAGGGGGTTAATGTATGGAATCATGGAACATATGATAGATCAATATGGAGGGGGTTAATGTATGGATCAGGAACATTCTGATAGATCAATATGGAGGGGTTAATGTAGAATCATGGAACATTATGATAGATCATATGGAGGGGGTTAATGTATGGAATCATGGATACATTATGATAGATCAATATGGAGGGGGTTAAGTGTATGGAATCATGGATCATTATGATAGATCAATATGGAGGGGGTTAATGTATGGAATCATGAAACATATGATTGATCATATGGAGGGGGTTAATTATGGAATCATGAACATTATGATTGATCAATATGGAGGGGGTTAATGTATGGAATCATGGAACATTATGATAGATCAATATGGAGGGGTTAATGTATGGAATCATGGAACATTCTGATAGATCAATATGGAGGGGTTAATGTATAGAATCATGGAACATTCTGATAGATCAATATGGAGGGGTTAATGTATAGAATCATGGAACATTCTGATAGATCAATATGGAGGGGTTAATGTATGGAATCATGGAACATTCTGATTGAACAATATGGAGGGGTTAATGTATAGAATCATGAAACATTATGATTGATCAATATGGAGGGGGTTAATGTATAGAATCATGGAACATTATGATAGATCAATATGGAGGGGGTTAATGTATAGAATCATGGAACATTCTGATAGATCAATATGGAGGGGTTAATGTATAGAATCATGGAACATTCTGATAGATCGATAGGAGGGTTATGTATAGAATCATGGAACATTCTGATAGATCAATAGGAGGGGGTTAATGTATGGAATCATCGAGCATTCTGATAGACATATGGAGGGGGGGTGAATTATGGTATGTGTAGGGTGTTATTATTGTAGTTAGTGGAATTGGTATTGGGGGAAGGTAATAGTAAGTTGGTAGGTTTGTTAGGGGTAGGGTTATGAGTAATATGGAACTGGAACATTCTGATAGATCGATATGGAGGGGTTAATGTATAGAATCATGGAACATTATGATAGATCAATATGGAGGGGGTTAATGTATGGAATCATGGAACATTCTGATAGATCAATATGGAGGGGGTTAATGTATGGAATCATGGAACATTCTGATAGATCGATATGGAGGGGTTAATGTATGGAATCATGGAACATCTGATAGATCAATATGGAGGGGTTAATGTATGGAATCATGGAACATTCTGATAGATCAATATGGAGGGGTTAATGTATTGAATCATGGAACATTCTGATAGATCAATATGGAGAGGGTTAATGTATAGAATCATGGAACATTCTGATAGATCAATATGGAGAGGTTAAGTATAGGAATCAGGATCATTATGATAGATCAATATGGAGGGGGTTAATGTATGGAATCATGGAACATTCTGATTGATCAATATGGAGGGGTTAATGTATGGAATCATGGAACATTCTGATTGATCAATATGGAGGGGTTAATGTATGGAATCATGGAACATTATGATAGATCAATATGGAGGGGTTAATGTATGGAATCATGGATCATTATGATAGATCAATATGGAGGGGTTAATGTATGGAATCATGGAACATTCTGATAGATCAATATGGAGAGGGTTAATGTATAGAATCATGGAACATTCTGATAGATCAATATGGAGAGGGTTAATGTATAGAATCATGGATCATTATGATAGATCAATATGGAGGGGTTAATGTATGGAATCATGGAACATTCTGATTGATCAATATGGAGGGGTTAATGTATGGAATCATGGAACATTCTGATTGATCAATATGGAGGGGTTAATGTATGGAATCATGGAACATTATGATAGATCAATATGGAGGGGTTAATGTATGGATCATGGAACATTATGATGATCATATGGAGAGGGTTAATGTATGGAATCATGGAACATTATGATAGATCAATATGGAGTGGATTAATGTATGGAATCATGGAACATTATGATAGATCAATATGGAGGGGTTAATGTATGGAATCATGGAACATTCTGATAAATCGACGTGGAGGGGGTTAATGTATGGAATCATGGAACATTCTGGTAGATCGACGTGGAGGGGGTTAATGTATGGAATCATGGAACATTATGATTGATCAATATGGAGGGGGTTAATGTATGGAATCATGGAACATTCTGATAGATCGACTGGAGGGGGTTAATGTATGGAATCTGGAACATTTGGTAGATCGAGTGGGGGTTAATGTATGGACATGGAACATTACTGATTGATCAATATGGAGGGGATAAGTATGGAATCATGGAACATTATGTGATCATATGGAGGGGGTTAATGTATGGAATCATGGAACATTCTGATAGATCAATATGGAGGGGGGTAATGTATGGAATCATGGAAACATTGATGGATCAATATGGGAGGGGTAATGTATGGAATCATGGAACATTATGATTGATCAATATGGGGGGGTTAATGTATGGAATCATGGAACATAGATTGATCATATGGAGGGGTAATGTATGAATCATGGAACATTTCTGATTGGTAAATGAGGGGGTTAATGTATGGAATCATGGAAAATTGATGATCATATAGAGGGGGTTAATGTATGGAATCATGGAACTTATGATTGATCAAGATGGAGGGGGTTAATGTATGGAATCATGGAACATTATGATTGATCAATAGGAGGGGGGAAGTATGGAATCATGGAACATTATGATAGATCCATATGGAGGGGTTAATGTATGGAATCATGGAACATTATGATTGATCAATATGGAGGGGTTAATGTATGGAATCATGGAACATATGATAGATCAATATGGAGGGGGTTAAGTATGGAATATGGAACATTATGATTGATCAATATGGGGGGGTTAATGTATGGAATCATGGAACATTATGATGATCAATATGGAGGGGTGGTTAATGTATGGAATCATGGAAACATTCTGATGAGTCATATGGAGGGGGTTTATGTATGGAATCATGGAACATTCGATTGATCAATATAGAGGGGGTTAATGTATGGAATCATGGAACTTAGGATGATCAAGATGAGGGGGTTAATGTATGGAATCATGAACATTATGATTGATCAATATGAGGGGTTATGTATGGAATCATGGACATTATGAATAGATCAATATGGAGGGGGTTAATGTATGGAATCATGGATACATTTATGATTCTCTCCCCACTGTCCTTTTTTTCCGTTTCTTGCCCCTTCCCTTCTCTTTTATCTCCATCTTTCTTTTTTCCTTTTCTCCTCATTAGTCGCTGAGGCACCTCTCGCGCTTTCCCGTCATCTTTGTGGGTTCTCACTTGTTGGATATGGTCAGGAGTACGGATTCGATACTCGCGTATAGGTATAATAGACATTTTACTTACGGATCGATACTCGGTATAGGTATAATAGACATTTTACTTACGGATTCGATATTCGGTATAGGGATAATAGATATTTTACTTAAGGATTCGATATCGGTATAGGTATAATAGACCTTACTTCACGGATTCGATACTCGCGTATAGGTATAATAGACATTTTACTTACGGATTCGATATCGCACTATAGGTATAATAGACATTTTACTCGGATTCGATTCGGTATAGGTAAATAGACATTTTACTCGCGGATCGATACTCGCGTATAGGTATAAAGACATTTTATTGTGATTCGATACTCGTTATAGGTATAATAGACATTTTACTCGCGGATTCATTACTCAAGTATAGGTATAATAGACATTTTACTGCGGATTCGATACTCGTGATAGGTATAATAGACATTTTACTCGCGGATTCGATTACTGTGTATAGGTATAATAGACATTTACTGCGGATTCGTACTGTGTATAGGTTAATAGACATTTTACTTACAGATTCGATATTACTCGCGTATAGGTATAATGAACATTTTACTCGCGGATTCGATTATTACTCGCGCATAGGTAATAGACACTTTTTTACTGCGGATTCAATACTCGCATATAGGTTATAAAGACATTTACTCGCGGATTCGATATTTACTGCGTATAGGTTATAATAGACATTTTACTCGGATTCGAATACTCGGTATGTTTATAAAGACCTTTTACTCGCGATTGATTCGATACTCGCGTATAGTTTAATAGACATTTTACTTACAGATTTGATATTTACTCGGGTTAGGTTAATAGACATTTTACTTACAGATTTGATATTTACTCGCGTATAGGTATAATAGACATTTTACTCGGATCGATATTTACTCGCGTATAGGTATATAGACATTTTACTTACAGATTTGATATTTACTCGCGTATAGGTATAAGACATTTACTTACGGATTGATATTTACTCGTGTTTGGTTATACAACATTTTACTACATGGGTTCAAATTACTCGCGTATAGGTATATAGACATTTTACTCGCGGATTCGATATTACTCGTGTATAGGTATAATAGACATTTTACTCGTGGATTCGATACTCGCGTATAGGTATAATAGACATTTTACTTGCGCATTCGATATTTACTCGCGTATAGGTATAATAGACATTTTATGCGCTTCGATATTTACTCGAGTATAGTTATAATAGACATTTTACTCGCGGATTGATATTTACCCGCGTATAGGTATAATAGACATTTTACTCGCGGATTCGATATTTACCGCAAATAGGTTTATAGACATTTTACTCGCGGAATTCGAATTTACTCGCGTATGGTATATAGACATTTACTCGCGGATTCGATACTAGCGTATAGGTATAATAGACATTTTACTCGCGGATTCGATACTGCGTATGATTAATAGACATTACTCGCGGATTCAATGCTCGCGTATTGGTATATAATAGACATTTTACTCGCGGATTCGATATTTACTCGCGTATAGGTATAATAGACATTTTACTTGCGGATTCGATATTTACTCGCGTATAGGTATAATAGACATTTTACTCGCGGATTCGATACTCGCGTATAGGTATAATAGACATTATACTCGCGGATTCGATACTCACGTATTGGTATAATAGAAATTTTCTGTGGATTCGATATTTACTCGCGTATTGGTATAATAGACATTTTACTCGCGGATTCGATACTCAGTATAGGTATAATAGACATTTTACTCGCGATTTGATATTTACTCGTTTATAGGTATAATAGACATTTTACTGTGGATTCAATACTGCGTATAGGTATAATAGACATTTAACTCGCAGATTCGATACTCGCGTATAGGTATATAGCCATTTTACTCGCAAATTCAATGCTTGCGTATTGGTATAATAGACATTTTACTCGCGGATTCGATATTTACTGCGTATAGTATAATAGACATTTTACTCGCGGATTGATATTTACTCGCGTTATAGGTAAATAGACATTTACTCGCAGATTCGATACTAGCGTATAGGTATAAAGACATTTTACTCGCGGATTCGATACTCGGTATAGGTATAAGACATTTTACTTGCGGATTCAATGCTCGCGTAGTTGGTATAAATAGACATTTTACTCGCGATTCAATGCTCGCGTATTGGTATAATAGACATTTTACTTGGTGGATTTTTGATATTTTACTCGCGTATTGAATTATAGACATTTTACTCGCGGATTCAATACTTGCGTATAGATATAATAGACATTTTTACTCGCGGATTCGATACTGCGTATAGATATAATAGACATTTACTCGCGGGGTTTCAAGCTCGCGTATGGTATAATAGACATTTTATCGCGGATTCGATATTACTCGCGTATAGGTATAATAGACATTTTACTTGCGGATTCGATATTTACTCGCGTATAGGTTATAAAGACATTTTACTTGCGGATTCGATATTTACTCGCGTATGTATAATAGACATTTTTACTCGCGGATTCGATACTCGCGTATGGTATAATAGACATTATACTCCGGGATTATGATTACTCGCATATTGGTATAATAGACATTTTACTCGCGGATTCGATATTTACTCGCGTATTGGTTAATAGACATTTTACTCGCGGATTCGATACTCACGTATAGGTATAATAGAACATTTACTCGCGGATTTGATATTTACTCGTTCTATAGTAAATGACATTTATTGTGGTTCAATACTCGCGTATAGGGATAATAGACATTTAACTCGCGAGATTCGATACTCGCGTATAGGTTTAATAGCCATTTTACTCGACGAATTCAATGCTTGCGTATTGGTATAATAGACATTTTACTCGGGATTCGATATTTACTCGCGTATTAGGTATAATAGGACATTTTACTCGATGATTCGATACTCACGTATAGGGATAATAGACAATTACTTGCGGTTTTGATTTTTCTTGCGGTATAGGTATAATAGACATTTTACTCAAATATTCGCACGCCTCGAACCTTCGCACATTCAATAATTACGCATATAATATCGGGAAACCGAGAAATCCGGGTCCGGGATATTTCGAGAAGTCGAGTCCGTTTGAACTTGAATAGTTCGGCTCTAACTCGGGTTCGAGTTCTAGTCCATCTCTAATTGTATGTCGGATTATACATAAAATCGGCCTAATGTATGGTCACCTTAATGTACGGACCAATCACTTTGATTGCAGGAGAAGCCATTTGTTTAGGCTGACACCATCATAAAATAAAAAGATGCATAATCTGCCCTTGTATTAATCTATAACAACCAATCAAATGTTAGCTAACTGGGAAAAAAAACAGTAAAAAGCTATTAATTGATTGGTTTCTGGAAAATATTCTTTACTATATAGCAAACTAGGCCTGCTAATTATGTTCCTCTCTAATGATCGTTAACATATTGAGCTATTCTATGAGGATGGGTCGGGAGGCGAGACTTCTTTAGTCGGTTTACAATTCGCTCGTTTATTTGGAAGAAGTAAAACCGCGCAACAGGCCGCGTTTTCTAAATCAAATGAAAATTTTGCCTAAGCCCACAAGATATTGTCAAAGCGGAATCATATGTTCCAGGGATTAGGAAGTGACAATTTAAATTGCGCCTACGATTCTTCTACGTCCACCGCTCGGCGATTGAAAGGCCCAGATGGCGTGGGAAGACATGCGAGAAAATTGCCTTGATTTCTTTTAAATATTTATAATGACTCGGGCTTTTGTTTTAAAGAGAAGCGTTCAGTAAAGCGCTCATACCTCATAAACATGGTCTCCCGAGATGGCGGATTCAGGCTTGAACTGATTCGTTACAAAGCGGAATTTAAATTGGTCTCGGTGGGCGATATGACACCTACAGGCTTGTTCAATAAGAGATGCAGCCAATCAGATGTTAGCTATGGTAGACCAGTCAAACAAAGTGTGTCTGATTGGTTAGGGCAAATATTGTCCATTAGTGAATAGGACCAACTCAAACCCCCATTAAAGGAAATACATGTTGTTAAAGAGATTATCTAGTTTGTAGGAGCTGCTATACTTTCTACTTGTACCACTAAGTACGGTCATTGTACAATCAACCATACGCAATTGGCCGATCATAAAATATTGAATATTCCTATACCTTACAATCGAGAGTGTATTCTGGAATTGTAGTTTTCAGACATTTGAAGGGATGTAGTTTGAATATATTTAGAGTCTAAAAGTAGAACATAAAATTTCTCTGAATTTCCATTGGTAGTTAGGAACTGCCATACTGTTTTTTATGCACTGTAGCTTTTTTGTGTTCTATCTTTGTATATGCGTTAAAATGCCATTATGTTACCTAATGCTGTGTGACAATATAAGGCAGAGATTCAAACTGTGTGCCTGCAGGTGGTTTTAAAACTACAGCTCCCTGCATTCCCTGACTCCTTCTGTAGTTGAGGAATGCTGGGAGTTGTAGTACACCTATGAGAATCCCTGGTAAAATAAGTATCTTTCCTTCTCGATCTGTTTTTTGTATTTCGGGTGGGCAGCTGCCTATTACTCGTTAGGCAGTACTGTATGTATTAAGCTTTCAAGACCAGTTGTTGTTGTTTTCATTTGATGTTATTGCTCCAGGACAAAACAAAAACTTATGTTAATTGAAGCTACTGAAATGTGAACAAGACCTGATTGTTCCCATATGACCATAGACGTTAGAAGTCATTCATTATGTTGGGGAGGATAAATCATTCTTGGAATTGGGTTTATATACTCTCACAAGCTCCAACCTAACTTCCCCAAAGAGATGACTGATGTACTTAAGGAGAAACTGACTCTAGAATAAAAATGACTTGTGGGGATTCTATAACTGCTAACAGCACCGATAAATACTCTTACCTCTGAAATCCCCAGCGTTGTGGAGAAATCACTGTTAGTTCTGTAGGTTTTACACAGTGGGTCACGACCCAGATTTAAAGCGCACATGCTCAGTGCAATCCATAGCCCCTCCTTCTCTCGCCAGAGCTGTAAAGAAAGCTAATGGTTACTCACTAGGAGGACGGCTGCAGGAAATGCCACACTGCTCTCTATCTGCCAGTGAGTGATTAGAATAATCTATTTCTATTTTAGCTTTCGTTCTCTTTTATCATGGGCAACTCCCAATCGCTTTAATAACTTGCAGTTAAATGAGGGAATGTCAGACTGAGGATAGTTCCCAGTTTGCATGAGAGATAATGTGACTGGCAAGTAAAGACCGTCCATCCCCCCAGCACACAGAGCCCTATACAGCGTTTTACTCATCATGTCTTCCATCATATGATGGTCTGAGGTGCGGGAACAATAATCAGCGTGGAGCTCTGCTAAATAAGACGTTATTCCTCCCCACGTCTGGTGATTCTCAGATAATGGTTTTCCCTTTGCCCTTTAAGTTCTTACGGATTTATAACCAATCGTCTGTCCAATCCCATTGGTACTGATGTGTGGTACATGAGAAAGGAGCCTTTCCGATGCAATAAACGCTCAGAAAATTCCTTGGTCCCGGTCGGCCCCTTGTACTAAAGTATAGGTAGGCGTATGGCAGTCATTAGGACTCTGTTTGCTGGGGGGGTGGATGGTTTTACATGTGTTTCAGAGGTCATTGTGCTGTGTGGGCACTTTGTCGACCACGTGGCCATTCGGTTGGGGATCCTGGCCCTTCAATCTCTTACCGAAAGCTTTTGCCAACAAAGTGGCAAACTGTCCCTGAATCTGCAGGACAGTCCCCAACCCAACTTAGGTTTCATCCTACGCAATGTCCCGAGTTCCACAGGACGGTTGAGCAGTGGAATGGAAATTAACAATCTACTGTCTGACAAATTTAGAAACCGCCACAGGACACGTGGGATACCAGTTCTATACATGGTCATTTCAATTCAATCGTTTCCCCTGCGCTGAGTATTGACGGCCCTGATTTGTGGCAGATAGGTCAGTTGATCCAAGCCAAGTTCTATGAAAGCTACAAAGTTAATTTGCTACAGGGAAAGTTTTTATTTTAGTGTGTAACTATTAAAGGGTAATGTTGGAGGGTATGTGTTTCTATAAGTGTAACTATTAAGGGTAATGTTGGAGGTATGTGTTTCTATAAGTGTAACTATTAAAGGGGTGATGTTGGGGGGTATGTCTATAAGTGTAACTATTAAAGGGGTGATGTTGGAAGGCATGTGTTTCTATAAGTATTACTATTAAAGGGGTAATGTTGGAGGGTATGTGTTTCTATAAGTGTAACTATTAAAGGGGTATGTTGGAGGGTATGTTGTATCTATAGTGTAACTATTAAAGGGTGATGTTGGAAGGGAGTGTTCTATAAGTGTAACTATTAAAGGGGTAATGTTGGAGGGTAGTGTTCTATAGTGTAACTATTAAGGGATGGGATAATGTTGAGGGTATGTGTATGTATGTGTTCTATAATGTAACTATTAAAGGGGTAATGTTGGAGGGTTATGTGTTTCTATAAGTGTAACTATTAAAGGGGTAATGTTGGAGGGTATGTGTTCTATAAGTGAATATTAAAGGGGTAATGTTGGAGGGTATGTGTTTCTTAAGTGTAACTATAAGGGGAATGTTGGAGGGTATGTGTATCTATAAGTGTAACTATTAAAGGGGGGTAATGTTGGAGGGTATGTGTATCTATAAGTGTAACTATAAAGGGTGAATGTTGGAGGGTATGTTTCTATAAGTGTAACTATTAAAGGGGTAATGTTGGAGGGTATGTGTATCTATAAGTGTAACATAAAGGGAAATGTTGGAGGGTATGTGTTTATCTATAGTGTAACTATTAAGGGGGAATGTTGGGGGGTATGTGTATCTATAAGTGTAACTATTAAAGGGGTAATGTTGGAGGGTATTGTTTCTATAAGTGTAACTATTAAAGGGGTAATGTTGGAGGTATGTGTGTATCTATAAGTGTAACTATTAAAGGGTAATGTTGGAGGGTATATGTGTATCTATAAGTTGTAACTATTAAAGGGGTAAGTTGGAGGGTGTGTGTTTTCTATAAGTTGTTACTACTTAAAGGGGGGGTAATGTTGGAGGGTTATGTGTATCTAAAGTGTAAACTATAAAGGGGTAGGGTATGTTGGAGGTATGTGTTATCTATAAGTGTAACTATTATTAAAGGGGTAATTGGTTGAGAGTATGTGTATCTATAAGTGTAACTATTAAAGGGGAGATGTTGGAGGGTATGTGTATCTATAAGTGTAACTATTAAAGGGGTGGTAATGTTGGAGGGTATTGTGTATCTATAAGTGTAACTATTAAAGGGGTGATGTTGGGGGTATGTGTATCTATAAGTGTAACTATTAAAGGGGTGATGTTGGAGGGTATGTGTATCTATAAGTGTAACTATTAAAGGGGTATGTTGGAGGGTATGTGTATCTATAAGTGTAACTATTAAAGGGGTGGGTAATGTGGAGGGTATGTGTTTCATAAGTGTAACTATTAAAGGAGAATGTTGGAGGGTTAGGGGTATTCTATAAGTGTAACTATTAAAGGGGTGAATGTTGGAGGGTATGGTATCTATAAGTGTAATATTTAAGGGTGGTTGAGTTGTTGGAGGGTATGTGTATCTATAAGTGTAACTATTAAAGGGGTGATGTTGGAGGGTATGTGTTTCTATAAGTGTAACTATTAAAGGGAGAATGTTGGAGGGTATGTGTATCTATAAGTGTAACTATTAAAGGGGTAATGTTGAGGTAATGTGTATCTATAAGTGTAACTATTAAAGGGGGTAATGTTGGAGGTATATGATCTATAAGTGTAACTATTAAAGGGAATGTTGAGGGATTGTGTATCTATCAGTGTAACTATTAAAGGGGTAATGTTGGAGGGTATATGTGTTCTATAAGTGTAACTATTAAAGGGGTAATGTTGGAGGGTTGTGTTTATAATGTAACTATTAAAGGGAGAATGTTGGAGGGTATGTGTATCTATAAGTGTAACTATTTAAAGGGGTAATGTTGGAGGTATGTTGTTTCTATGTGTAACTATTAAAGGGGTAATGTTGGAGGGTAGTGGGTTTGTATTTTTCTATAAGGTAACTATTAAAGGGGTAATGTTGGAGGGATTGTGTATCATAAGTGTAACTATAAGGGGTAATGTTGGAGGGTATGTGTTTCTATAAGTAACTATTAAGAGGTAATGTTGGAGGGGTTATGTGTATCTATAAGTGTAACTATTAAAGGGGTAATGTTGGAGGGTATGTGTATCTATAAGTGTAATATTAACGGGGTAATGTTGGGGTATGTGTTTCTATAAGTGTAACTATTAAAGGGGAATGTTGGAGGGTATGTGTATCTATAGTGTAACTATTAAAGGGGAAGTTGGAGGGTATGTGTGTCTATAAGTGTAACTATTAAAGGGGTAATGTTGGAGGGATGGTTTCTATAAGGTGTAACTCATTAAAGGTGGGGTAATGTTGGAGGGTATGTGTATCTATAATTGTAACTATTAAAGGAGGGTAATGTTGGAGGGTATGTGTTTCTCTAAGTGTAAATTATTAAAGGGGTAATGTTGGAGGGTATGTGTTTCTATAGTGTAACTATTAAAGGGGTAAGTTGGGGGATATGTGATCTATAGTGTAACTATTAAAGGGGTAATGTTGGAGGTAGTGTGTTTCTATAGTGTAACTATTAAGGGGTAATGTTGGAGGGTATGTGTTTCTATTAGTGTAACTATAAAGGGGTAATGTTTGGAGGGATTGTGTTTCTATAAGTGAACTATTAAAGGGGTAAGTTGGAGGGTATGTGTTCTATAAGTGTAACTATTAAAGGGGTGTAATGTTGGAGGGTTGTGTTTCTATAAGTGTAACTATTAAAGGGGGAATGTTGGAGGGTATGTGTTTCTATAAGGGTAACTAATTAAAGGTTGGGTAATGTTGGAGGTATGTGTTTCTCTAAGTGTAACTATTTAAGGGGATAATGTTGGAGGGTATCTGTTTTCTATAAGTGAACTATAAGGGTAATGTTGGAGGGTATGTGTTCTATAAGTGTAACTATAAAGGGGTAGGTATGTTGGAGGGTATGTGTTTCTATTATGTTAACTATTAAGGGTAATTTGGAGGGTATGTGTTTCTATAAGTGTAAACATTAAAGGGGATGTTGGAGGGTAGTGTTCTATAATTCACTATTAAATGGGGGTATGTTGGAGGGTATGTGTTGCTTTAGTGTAATCTATTAAAGGGGTATATTTGATGGGTATGTGTTTCTATGTAATAAGGGGTGGAATTTGGGGGTATGTTGTTTATAAAGTGTACTATTAAAGGGATGTTGAGGGTATGGTATGTGTTTCTATAAGTGTACTATTAAGTTAGTGGGTATGTTTGAAAGGGTATGTTTGTAATAGGTGTTTCTATTAAAGTGTGATTGGATTGGGGTACTTGTTTTATTAATAATCTATTAAAGGTGTGTGATATTTGTGGGTATGTTGTTTTCTCTGTAAAGGGGTTGATCTTTTGTGTGTATCGTTTGTTTCTATTAAAGGGGTGTATTTGTGGGTATGTGTTGTCTATTAAGGGGTGTATTTGTGGGTATGTTGTTTCTATTAAAGGTGTGATATTGTGGGTAGTTGTTTCTATTAAGGGTGATATTGTGGGTATGTGTTCTATAGAGTGGTGAATTTGTGGGTATGTTGTTCTATTAAAGGGGTGATATTTTGGGTTGTTGTTTCTATTAAGGTGGTGACTTTGTGGGTATGTTGTTTCTATTAAGCGGTGATGGGGTATTGTGGGTATGTTGTTTCTATTAAGGGGATATTTTGGTATGTGTTTTCTATTAAAGGGGTTGTTTGTGGGTATGTGTTGTTTAGGGGTCTTGTGTATGGTTATAAGGGACGTGAATTTTGGGTTGGTCTAAACTAGTGATTTGGTATTTGTTATTACGGGGTTGTTGGTTGGTATAAGGGGCTTGGTTTACTCTGCAGACAGTGACCCACAGTTCCCAAGCTAGGGACAAAGAGCTGTTCTCTCATATTTCCCTGCAGTTGGAATTTCAGCCCCATCTCCTTCCCTGTGAAAACAAATAAAAGTTCCCTAGACCCCGCTATCCTGACCCCCAAGGTGCATTGTTCTTTCTGAGAAAACCATTAGTAGAAGTTTTATATCCTCCAACTCTTACTCATCCGGCTGACCACTCTCTGTAATAGTCCAGTGTGCATCCGGGGAGACGAGGGACCTAAGAGAGCCTCTGGACAAACGGCATTTCAGACAGAAGGGACGTTTGGGCTGCTAGTCTGGCTTTTATGACTGTTCAACTACAAATCCCATGCACCATATCCCATTAGCCAGCTGCTTTGATTTGAAGCCACGTAACGCTAACTAACCGTTCAGTGTCTTGGTGGCACTAACAGCTCTAGTTTTTTCATACTATGATACAATCCAGAACATTGTATCACCTGATAAGTACTGACAATAAGACTATATATTTAAAGAAGAACTAAACTATGTATTAATGCAAATGCCCTGTAATATCAACCTATCTAAATATATTGGTCCTCTTAAA
The DNA here is from genome assembly GCA_019447015.1 of Hymenochirus boettgeri. NCBI lineage: Eukaryota > Metazoa > Chordata > Amphibia > Anura > Pipidae > Hymenochirus > Hymenochirus boettgeri. The sequence continues at coordinate 235,337,160 of CM033475.1, forward strand.
AATGACTCTTTTATCTGAAAAATACATACAATTGTTGGGATGCTCCACCTTTCTTTGCCCAAGATCCTCTGCTTTTGTAGTTCTGCAAATTGATCAGATTTTTGTTTGGCACACAATCATAGCTAAAAGGGAATGGCTTACTAGCTGGAGAGTATTATGGAGAATTATGTCCCAACCTACTTGAGCTAGGTACAACCTGGTACAATTCAAACCTCCTGCCCGCAACCCCTCTCCACCCCTCCCATTGGACCCCAGTAGTATTTGCCTTGAAATTGTAACCGGGTTTGGTTGTTAACATTTTGGCATGATATAAGCATGACTTATATAAATGGAGGGGTTTTTTTTTTTCATGCTATGGCTGAAGCAAGGGCAAGCGTATGGTAGCCCCCTTATGTTCCATTGATGTACAAAAAGATTAAGACAACTAATTGAGCATTCACATAAATCAAACACCGGGGTGACCTCAGCTGTCACCCCAGTTTTAAAGTCTAAGGGCCACCCCCCCCTAAAAAGACAATCGCTGGGCTCAGTATTCTCCAGATGATTGAGCCGTGGGAAGAATTCCAAATGATGTAATGATTACACAGATGGGCGTATATAGACACGACTGAGATTCCAAATCTCAATCTTAACCCCAAACAATCGCCCTGGCGGTAAATAACTCCTTTATAGATGGGAAAAGAAGGAATTCACATTCACATAAAGGATGTAAAACAGAGAGTTAGAGAATAAGAGCCAAAAGCGCAGGGGGGCGCATTCAGCTGCTACAGGAAAATGATATCATGAGGGTATACTAGCTGTGTTCATCGCTTCCTCCCCCAAGTTGAATGATTAAATGGAAAATTGCCACAAATACTCGACTAATAGCATGGATGAAACTACTGTGATTATGTGACTTCTTCCTTTCATTATGAGACAGGAAATCGTTTTACAATACAGTCCAGGAGAGATGAGATGCTCCTCTCTATCACCTTGTGTTGCTACTGAGCATGCCCACGGCCTTATAAAACTGTGGAGGGGGTGGACACAGGAACTTTGCGTTAGCTTTAAACTTTAAAAATGCTTGTATTACTGTAAAGAAATTCACTATGCCCCGTAACACGTACAATTTTTGTTGGTTGGGAGTGCGCAAAGGAATGACCATTGTCCCAACAATCATTCATGTGTGATCACCATACAACGCCGGGAAATGATTGTATTTCGTCAGCCACCTTGCGTGCAGAAGTTTGGACATGGTGAACAAAGCATTAGGTTAGTAAAATTACCCCCAAACACAGCCACTGCAATAATCGTGGTTGCCGATGCGTAGGCCCGAATCAGGGCCAGTATTGATGAATGGATTCCCGTGGAACCTGCCGTGTAATCAGCGCTGAACTCAGAATAGCGGATGTTGGTCACGTTGTGATTAATAAGAGGTCTTACCCCCTGTGCACGGATAGAGTCCCGGTTACAAAGGAGAGGAAATAAGTCCTTCCGCTGAACACACCAACAAGGAGAACACATTGGCGTCCGGTGTCAGCAATTTGCCGTGAAGTGTCTAAAGTCTGAGAGCCTCGAGTTGGGATTCGTGGAGAATATTACAGGTCATTGTGTCTGTACTTGGTCTGAGTCGTGGATGTTGGAGTTTCATTGGCTGGTAAATACTGCTAAGATATCGGGGTAGTCACCCGGTATTGCCGCCTTTTTAAAAACACAGGAGAAATTCTTTCCAAATGTCTTATGTTCCCTTGGTCGTCTAGTCTGAAATGGCTTCCATATAGTCCTCACAACGAGGGGTGGTTTATATATTCAGGCCTTGAAGGGTCCTGTCCCTTCCAAGTCCCTCAGATGATAAATCAGCCCTGGTCTGCGTCCCGAGACATCCTGTCAGAATGTGACACGCCAGGAGGCCGCAGATCAGGGAAATCTCGGCTAATTAGTAGAACATGGTCGTGTGGTGATGGGGGGGCCAGACACTGGAGGATGACACGGATTGCAGCATTAACTGCCAGATGCGTTCTTTTTGGTGCGAACGAAACCAAACTTGTTAAGGTGACTGGTCATCGCTCGTACATCTGGTGCCCTGTAATTAAAAAAGATGCCACCTCATCGCGCTCCATGCCATAGGTAATAGAAAGAAATTAATCATCTCCCTCCTTATCCACCTAAGTTCCCTGCTAACAGTAGAGAAGGGGCTTTCGGCCTAGCTCTAAGTTAAATTTGGCTTATTTCGGAAAGGCGGACGTTTACCACTGATGGGGCAGGACAATGCAATCTTTGCAGGTTCCAGGCCACGTTTCTGAACCAATCTAGCAAGTTGAAGTCATCGGCATCAATTTCCTGTATTTTATTAAATTGGAATGCTGAGGAACGCGCCGATTGCAGCGAACTGTCCTTATCGTTATTTTCTGATGGAACCTCTTTCGCAGGTCGATGTCCGTCCCCCCTTCCCCGTCTCCAAGATCATCGCTCGCTGCCTCTGTTATATCAGAGTACTTATCGACCCGGAAGCCGCTGACAATTAGAAATTATTTTTGAGCCAAACTGATATTGTTTTCCTACTTTAGTAGGCAGCCAGAGTATCCAGGGACGGGGAGAGAGAGTCACTCACTACGAGTTCCTAGCACTCAGATAGCGGATGGATGTTCTTTCTAAATGCACCCAATGCTCTGATCGCCTGTTGCCCATGTCTTTATTTACAATGGCACGCGGCCCGTATGTATAATGTGGAGCCATTTCTAGTAGTTTTATAGAGGTACAAGGAAACATCGCCCATGCAACTGCAAACATAAACACTATAATCTGCCTATTGTCAAATCTCATTTCATGCAACGTCTGCTCCCCCAAAAACTCGATTATAGAGCCCCCATGGCTCCTGGGCCCCTTGCGTTTTCTACCCTGACTCCCCTAAGTTAGTTAGGCACCCTGCAGCCAGATCAAGTTTCGGGGTCGACATTCCAACTATAATGACGGTTTATCAACATCTCGGGAATGTCTGTATGGCCATCTTTCATTGCACCATTCTGTCTCCCCCATACAGACACTCCTAGAAATTCAGTTTCATTTCCATTTCTAGGAGTTCTGGGATGAAGACTGACGGTTCTCGCTCTACCGAGGTTTGCGTTGACATCTCGCCAGCCACCTTGTAATCACGCTAACGTTCTCTCTAATGAGAGGGGCAGAAATTCCCCTTTGATTGGATAACAATGAGAAGCGGGGCTAGTTGGACTCTAAAAGGGAACGAGAGGAGAAGGGCCAACATCAGAACAGGCGACAATCCCTTTCCATAGCCTGCTTATTGTTTCCAGACTTGCACATCCAGTAAAGGGGAGTCGGTTTGCAGTAGGGAAGTCTGTTTTACTGTACGAGCGCTGTGAGTGCGGACTCACTGACAATATCCGCAGATGTACAGGTGGATTTTATGTAAAGAATCTTAACCGGGAAAAAACAACAGCCTTGTAATCGAACCGACCTGAATCCATTATACAGGAATAGAAAAACTCTCCGACGATCTGCCAAGTGAACTCTGTGATCCGGGAATGGAATGTGTGTTATGTTATTAGTAATCCATGACCTGTACTGCTCCTTTGGCTTGTGATTATGCAAAGGAAGTGTTCTTCTATTGCCTTGGCTGGTAACTGCAAATAAATAGAGAGAAACCCAATTCCTGTTCGTTTCGGTTCAGACCTCAAACAATCTAAAGGAGTCTGGCTACTCACTAACCTATTTGTTAGTCTAAAGGTGGCCGTAGACGGATCATATATTGCCAATTTTGGTCCTTCTGATAATGGAAAATGGGATGATTGAACTCCGCACGATTCGGGTTTCGGATAACAAACGCATATCGATAACCAATGGCTGGTAATATTACTACATCTATGGCCACCTTTAGCTACTTTAGGATTAAAGGTACCACACACGCTCATATATATGGCCAATTTGCGGAATATTATTGCGATCGTTTACCAAATTCCATGTCATCAGCACGGATTATAATCTATAGTTTTATCCGAGTACAGGAGACATGTCCTTCCCCGCCCGGTCATCCCAAGTGATCCGTAGTTAAGAATGGAAATTGCATTTTTCAGCCATTATTAAACGAGCCTGAATACCCTGTGATAACGCCTCATGTTACGGACCATTATCCTGCGCGATCGGAGCTTCTCCTGCCTTTGTTGGGGATTTGTAAAACTCTGCGTATTCAATAAAATTGCTGGCAAAATAAACATACGACCGTCTGAGGCAAATCTGAAATATAAAAGATAGAGTAGAATGGCGAAGGAATTACAGGGGGTTTTAGTAAGATCGTAAGTTAAATGGTGCGAAATGTTGATGTTGCAGCGCTGTGTTGTAGAGATGAGGTTGAAGATGAAACTTTCCATTTTCTAAAGACGGGGTTGATGAAAGCGTGGGCCCGTCAAGATGGAAAGCGGATACGCAAGGCCAGATCTAGAATGTGCATTTACAGGGTGTCTTTTGCATAACAACACGAGTCAATAGTCGTGAATTGCTCATATTAAAGCAATGACTTATTGAAACAGAAGGAAGAAGTGTTATTGTCCAGCAGAGAGAATCTAGAAAATGAAGTGGCTACTGCTACTTTTTACCCAGGGTAATGCTGCAGGTTGTGCCCAGATTATTACTGAACACTTGTGATATCTTCCCTATGCGATACCCATAGAAAAACACATTTAATCGCTGCTTGAGGGGGTATGTGAAATAAAAGGTCAAAATTTTCACCATCACTGCATTAGACCAGTACGGAGCTAAATCCCGATTGGATGGGCGGAGATTATTACACAGGCAGTTATTATTAGGTGGCTGGGAGTGGGGGATTTCCGTTGTGTAGTAATTGGGATGTTTCAGGTGGTTGTGCTTTAATCGCACTAATCTCTTGGAGGGAGTGTGGAAGATCGAACACATATAGGCGGACGTCCCAGTGAGTCGTATGACTGGATCTGATTTGAAACTGCTGGGGAGCAAAAAGCAGGAGTCTGGGGAATGTTCATAAATCTACATTCACTAAATGGCTTGCGAGCTAGATCAATTAGAACCCCGTTCTTTTCCTCTTTTAAACTATCCTCTTGGCTCTTGCAGAACTACAGGTCCACAGCATGCGCTATAAGAAGCATTATAGTTTTATAACAGTTGCAAAGACTAATAGTCCAACCACCAAATCTGTAAAATTTGCCTCTTGGGTCTGTGTGTCATGCTATTTGCCATCATAGTGCTTTTGTTTATAAATATGTGTGTATTGTAATATATCTTTTTCAACTATTTATAAAAGGTGTTAGTGCTATAGTGTCCTCCTGGGGTGTTGCTATCAGATCTTTATTAAGAGGGGCGCCAGTCCTCGTAAGTTGACTAAGGAGAGAGGACCCGTAGAAGATTGTGTTGAATTCCATTGTACAATTCACAGTTGTCTTGTTTAAACCCGGAGAGACAATAGTTTCTCCTGCTTCCTCCTACTGGCTTCCTTTGTCTTTGGGGGAGTTTGTGGAAATCTTGTTTTGGCCTCCTGGTGATGGCCAAAATACTGTCTGTTAATTAATGCTTTGTGGTGTAGGCCTGGGGTGTTTGTAAGATTCAGTTTTTGTCCTTTAATTAGATCTGTTTACTACATTGCTTCACCTCATTTCTTGGTAGTTGTTCTGAATTTAAAGGGTTTAGTTAGGGTTTAAGTACAGGCGTTTGTTATACTCCTTCAAAGCAAAGCCTTGATCACAATGCTACAGTAACGTGCATCCTGCTGAGTTATGGGGAGCTGGAACAGTTAACGTTTCCTGCTTCCAGTAGCTAAGTGAATCCCCAGCACCCTCTGCAACCGATTTCTTTTACCATATTTGTATCCGCAGTTTACATCATAAATTATGGGACATTTACTACTTGTGTTCTCTCATAATAATGTAATTATATACACTACAAACTCTAGCCCTTAAAACTTACCCCTTTATTCTTTCAACCTTCGTATTTACCGACTTGGCTGGAGACCTATGTAAGTGGCGCTCTGACTCGTCAGCACTTACCTTTCTCAGAGCGTTGTTTTCTTATTAGGAACATGTTGGTATCACTTAACATTTTTAAAGTAGAAATATAATTCTGAACTGCCCTTAAAAAGAACAAAAGAATGGGAAAGTATTATAAGTTTCTTGACATTAATTACTTTTCGTTTAACAGCCAGCATTGGGGTGCTATGAACTTACCGCTGTTTTCACTGTTTTTTGGAAATAACTAAAAACGGTTAAATTGAAGAAAAGAAAGTACGAGATAAGATATCGTGATGGTTATAGTGTTTTCTGACACAAATAAATCACACTTGGGAGGAATGTAAGTAATTTGATCAGATTCATCCTTTGTCACAGTAAAACTTGTCTCCTGCATAAAGAGATGTTATAATTTGCTTATCCAGTTCCTCTGTGGGACCCTCCAGAATTAACCCATTTATATTCCACTCTTTGGAAGGTGCATGTAGGTCACTCCCACTGCTAAAGGCTAGGTGCAGACCCTCCCAGAATTAAACATTCTATTCCACTCGTATGGAAGGTTTTAGTCTGTAGTCGTCACTCCCACTGTAAAGGCAAGGTGGAGACCCCTCACAACATTAACCATTTATATTCCACCTTTGGAAGGTTTTACATGTAGGTCCTCACTGCTAAAAGTCATAGGTGCGGACCCCTCCCAGAATTAACCTTTTATATTCCACTCTTTTGAAGGTTTCACCTGTAGTGTCCCTCCCACATGTAAAGGACATGGTGACGACCCTCCGAAATAACCTTATATTCCACTCTTTGGAAGTTTTACCATTGTAGTGTCACTCACCACTGCTAAAGGCAAGGTGCGGATCTTTCAGAATTATCCATTTATATTCCACTCTTTGGAAGGTTTTACATGTAGTTCACTCACACTGCTAAAGGCATAGGTGCAGACCCTCCCAGAAATGATTCCATTGAATTCCACTCTTGTATCGGTTTTACAGTAGTTCACTCAAGAATGCTAAAGGCATAGGTTAGGTGCGGATCTCTCAGAATTATCCATTTATATTCCACTCTGTGGAAAGGTTTTACAGTAGTGTCACAATCACACTTGCTAAAGGCAATAGGTGCGGATCCTCTCAGAATTATCCATTTTATATTCCACTCTTTGGAGGTTTAATGGTAGTGTCACTCACATTGTAAAGGGGCATAAGGTACAGACCATCCAAGGAATTACCATGTATATTTACTGCTCGGAAGGTTTTACAGTAGTGTTCACTCCACCATGCAAAGGAATAGGTGCAGACCACTCCCAGAATTTAACCAGTTATATTCTACTGATCGGAAGGTTTACATGTAGTGTCACTCACACTGCTAAAGGCTAGTGGATCCTCCAAATTAACCATTATAGTCCACTGCTATCGCTCCCAGGGGAAACTAACGTTGAACAGGAGCGTAAGTATTAGTATAGGGGAATTATTGAAGAGGTGCAAAAAGATTTCTGTGCCCTCTTACCAACCAATCAAAACATAATCGTTATGCTGGTCTTGCACATTATAAACAGTCTGATTGGTGGCCACAGATTCTTAAAGCACACCTCTGAATTATTAGGCCCACAGATAATTTGTTGGGTGGCATACATGCAAGCATTAGGTGGGGGGTTGGCCATACGTGTGTTGACATTTCTGAACCATAGAGGGGCACTTTTAATTGTTTATTTTTTTTAAAACATCTATTTGTTTTAATGGTAATCAATCGATTGGTTCATGGTATCAGGCCGCGTCCGGGGAAAAAAAAAAAAAAAAAAGCAACACACCTAGGTAATAAAATAAAATTACCACTCACGACAGAGACTGGGTCATATTTTTTATTCCCTTTGTTTCCTTTATGAGTTACGAAAGCTTGGCGGCAAAATTCGGATTAGCTACGATTTGTGTTTTAAAGTGTATTGCCATTAATCGAGTTCGCAATACAGGTCAGCTAATTAAGGAAGGAAAGAAAGAACGCAGGCGAGCGAATTTATAAGTGAGCTTTCAGTAAATTGAAAAGCCCAAATCCATGTGAGTTTTGAAAGGTGTTACAAGAGGCGCGTAAGAAGAGATGAACCAGCGTGAGCCACGGACGGTCTCTTTTTGGCATTGTATTCCGTACGGAGTCTCCCCTGATGGTGGAGTGATCTATGCGTCCAGAGCTGTCTGCGAGTCGGGCGGAAAACGGGGGGGGGGGGGGGTGGAAGGGGGGGGGGGGGGGGGTTATATCTGAAAACAAATCTAAGAATAATAGGCTTTAATCCTTATTTGTTCTTGGTTTTGTAAAGGGAGGGCAGGGGTGTTAAAACAGCCGTAGTTTTTGTTGGCGAAAGAAAAACAGGCGGCGGAGGTTTATGGTCTGATACCAAGTATCTGGGTTAACTCAGTAATGACTGCTCGTAATTCCTTCTGTTATTACACGGCACAATGTGTTTGTGGACCGGCAAACCTCGGAATTAGAGGGGGATCTACCTACTGGGCTTAAAATGTATAAATGGCTTATGGTTAACATGTCAAGTGGCTACACATAATAAAAGGTCAAGTCAAGTTGAAAGGGCGTTCTGTGGGTGATTAAGAGGTCAGAAGTGACCAATATTAAGATTGTGTCTAACTTGTTGCCAGTGGGCCAATAAAAAAGGGAAAATCGATTTGCCTCGGACAATTAATAGCCCACATATCGAACTTTCTGGGGGAATATAAAATTGGTTACAGACCGGCCCAAACCTCCTTGTACTACCAAATGCAACGGGACATCATTTTGTTATTGCTGCCATATGCTACTGTACAAATTTAATTTATTGTATTATCTGTATAATGCTTATCCCCATTGTTTATATTTTATAATATTTAAGCGCTTGCGTACCCAAAGTGGCGCAACGTATAAAAAAATGATACATTCGACTACATACAACGATTGCATTCACCGAAGATGGGAAGAAAGGGTCGAAGGGTGGGTGCATGGTCTCACAATTCGATTGGTAAATACAGATACGATATCATCGTGTACTGTACAATTACACAGGATCCGCTGTCTCTGTACGCGCAGTGTTACATCGCAACTGTACGCGCAGTGTTACATCACTACTCTGTATGTGTACGCACAGTGTTACATCACTACTCTGTACGCACAGTGTTACATCACAACTCTGTACACACAGTGTTACATCACTACTCTGTACGCGCAGTGTTACATCACTACTCTGTACGCGCAGTGTTACATCACAACTCTGTACGCACACAGTGTTACATCACAACTCTGTACGTGCAGTGACATCACTATTCTGTACGTGCAGTGTTACAGCACTGCTCTGTACGCGCAGTGTTACATCACTACTCTGTACGCGCAGTGTTACATCACTACTCTGTACGCGCAGTCCTTAACCCCCTCCATTGATCTACACAGAATTTCCATGATTCCATACATTAACCCCCTCCACGTCGATCTATCAGAATGTTCCATGATTCCATACATTAACCCCCACCATATTGATCAATCATAATGTTCCATGATTCCATACATTAACCCCCTCCACTCGATCTACCAGAATGTTCCATGATTCCATACATTACCCCCCCCTCCATATTGATCTATCAAATTGTTCCATGATTCCATACATTAACCCCCTCCATATTGATCAATCATAATGTTCCATGATTCCATACATTAATCCACTCCAATTGATCTCATCTAATGTTCCATGATTCCATACATTAACCCCCTCCATATTGATCTCTCAGAATGTTCCATGATTCCATACATTAACCCCTCCATATTGATCAATCAGAATGTTCCATGATTCTATACATTAATCCACTCCATATTGATCTATCATATGTTCCATGATTCCATACTTAAACCCCCTCCATATTGATCAATCATAATGTTCCATGATTCCATACTTTAACCCCTCCATATTGATCAATCATAATGTTCCATGATTCATAACATTACCCCACTCCATATTGATCTAACAAATGTTCCATGATTCCATACTTAACACCCCCTCCATATTGATCTATCATATGTTCCATGATTCCCACATTAACCCCTCCATATCGATCTATCGAATGTTCCATGATTCCATACATTAACCCCCTCCATCTTGATCAATCATAATGTTCCATGATTCCATAACATTAACCCACTCCACTTCGATCTATCAGAATGTTCCCTGATTCCATCATTCACCCCTTCCACGTCGATGTATCAGAATGTTTCCATGATTCCATACATTAACCCCTCCATATTGACCATCAGAATGTTCCATGATTCCATACATTAACCCCCTCCTAACCCCCTCCATATGATCAATCATAATGTTCCAGATTCCATACATTTAATCCCCTCCATATTGATCAATCAAATGTTCCATGATTCCATACATTAACCCCCACCAATATTGATCAATCATAATGTTCCATGATTCCATACATTAACCCTCCTCCACGTCAATCTATCAGAAGTGTTCCATGATTCCATACATTAACCCCCAACATATTGATCAATCAAAATGTTCCATGATTCCATACATTAACCCCTCCACGTCGATCTACCAGAATGTTCCATGATTCCATACATTAACCCCCTCCACGTCGATTTATCAGAATGTTTCCATGATTCCATACATTAAACCCCTCCATATTGATCTATCATAATGTTCCATGATTCCATACATTAATCCACTCCATATTGATCTATCATAATGTTCCATGATTCCATACATTAACCCCCTCCATATTGATCAATCATAATGTTCCATGATTCCATACTTTAATCCCCTTCATATTGATCAATCATTTGATCTACATTAACCCCCTCCGTCGATCTACCAGAATGTTCCATGATTCCATACATTAAACCCCTCCACGTCGATCTATCAGAATGTTCCATGATTCCATGCATTAACCCCCTCCACATCGATCTATCAGAATGTTCAATGATTCCATACATTAACCCCCTCCACGTCGATCTATCAGAATGTTCCATGATTTCATACATTAACCCCCTCCACATCGATCTATCAGAATGTTCCATGATTCCATATATTAACCCCCTCCACGTCGATCTATCAGAATGTTCCATGATTCCATACATTAACCCCCTCCACGTCGATCTATCAGAATGTTCCATGATTCCATACATTAACCTCTTCCATATTGATCTTTCATTGTGACCAACTTTGGATGGACTATGGACTCCACAATTCAATTGTTACAAGTTATTTTGTTACTGTTATCTTTACTTGTGTTATTATATGTCTACATACCTTTAATTTGCCTATTTTCTACTTATTTATATGAGTATGAGGATCTTATATCTCCTTGGCCATCTCTTACACAAACATGGGCATGGGTAGATATTTGGCGATATGATATCCGACTGCAAGGGAATTCACTTGCCATTCACTGACCCATAATTCATTATCCAGAATTGATTGTGTCTTCCTCTCAAGGAATCAGCTCCTTTGGTGTCGCATAAACTCACCCCATGGAATACTGAATCATTCCCCACTAAATGGGCCCCTCATTTGGGAGAGACACCAAAGATACAATGGCCTGAATTCTAACCTCACACTGCTCGGCATCTCCGGCAAGGAACATAAACTCACATAGTTCAACATTTTCATCAGACATACTAAACCCCTAGACAACTGAAACATATAAACCTGCACATACCTCCATATGCCCTAAAGTCGTCTATCTGATGGAGACTTTAACATCTCGTTTGGGAATCCCAAATACATTGGTATTGGTCGAAGCACAAACTCCGCATCCCATCCACCCCAAACCTACAATCTGCATATTTGGTTTGTTAGAGGAAGACATATGGTCCAGTACGGAGCAAGCTTTCCTGTTCAACACTGTTCTATACGTGGAAAGCCCAAAAAATCAAAAAGTAGATGAAAACCTCAACGCTAGGGTTTGAAATAACTTACCCACCTTGGTTCCCTCTGCCTCTACTGTCGGGAGCAGAAGGGCAGTAAAAGCAGCTGTGTCTGTTGATTGGCTGAGAGTCGGCGCGCTGCCGGTTAGTACTGGGAGCCGAGGGAACAAGCTTGGATAATCTACTTTTCTGGGCTCATTTTGACGTTATAACCCTAGTGTTTAGCGGGTCACCTTCATTAAAGGCTATGTCACCCTAAATAAAAATTTATATCATGCTCCCCCATGTCCCCCAGCCCCAACCGCATGTTTTTTTTTTTTAAAAAGCCCCCAACTCTTACTTACCTCCCCTCGATCCTCCGCCGCACTGCCGGCCCTCTGCTTGCGAGAATGCCAATCACGGACGCGGCTGCCGGTCATTCAGTGCAGCGGAGGAAAGCGGAGAGGTAAGTAGAGTTTGGGGAGCTTTTTAAAAAAAAAACATGCGGTTGGGGCTGGGGGACATGGGGGAGCACAATATTAAGGGGATTTGTGCTAGGGGGAGGGATATAGAACGGAGGGAGAGGGAGGGAGAGGTAGGGGAGGGAGGGGGAGAAGGGCTGCAGCACGCATGGCAGGAATCTCCGGGAGGCCAGTAGCAGGCAGTGTCCTATATGGACCTGCTAGACTCCTGGTGGGCAGTTTTTGGAACTTTGGGGGGGGACTACAGGAGAACCAGATGGAGTTGGGATGTGAGGTAAGGAATTAACTACACTACATGGTGGGGGCCAGTAGTTGGGGGATTATAGTTTTGGGGGTGTGACATGCCCTTTAGGAAGGTTATTTTGTGATGAATATTGCCACCTATTGACAGCTGTACATCATATACCCATCATGGGAGACTGGACTACAGTCATATGCTACCTATCTATATCTGCCACCCAGCGCCCATCTAGGAAAGTAAACTGGCAAAATCCATGCCTAAATAGACAAAATAGATCGGATAGATATTTCCAGGTTTGTACACAGACCATTCCCAACCCCCTAGCACAGCACTTCCGTGGAGCTAAGGACATCCACCCTGACTAAATGTCATCCTGTGTCATGGGGATTAGATACATTGTAACCATCAAGTTATACTGCGTAACAATGAAAGGCTCTCCTTACTACTACACTACAGGTCTAGCATTCCCAGGATCCTACATTAACACTGACTATCATGTACGTAGGCATTAGCGATACTAGGTAAGTCCCTTCGCACACGCCGGATTTACCTAATATCACTATGTGTAGGGGCTAAATCCGACTGACCGGTCGGGAAAGACAGAGAATTTCCATCTTTCGGTATCGGTTCCCTATTACTTTAAAGTAAGAGAGACGATATAGTTCGCCCGTGTATGGCCACATGGCCAACCGATCCCCATACCGTGTATGCGTGGTTACAGTGTGTTCCAGTAGATAAATCTTGGTTTCTGTACAGGGATTTATGAGATGAAATCAATTTGAATAGGTTATCGTTGGTCCAGTCCAATGACTGTACTGAAAACCAGATCTGCTCCATACAACTGGGGAACAGACACAGAGTGTAATGGACCAAAGAAATACCACAGAACACAAACAGGGATTTGGGTTAAAAACAATATATAATATTATTATAACAGTGAATAATAATAATAATATTGAATACATAGTGAAAATCAAGAATGAATAATAATAAACAATGAGTTATAATACAATTATAATATACACTATACGTAAATTTCACAGTTATTTGTTCAAGTTTAGTTATCTTTCGTCCGATACATCACCTGTCGTTCGATACATCACACCCTGTCGGTCGATACATCACCCTGTCGGCTATACATCACCCTGTCGGTCGATACATCACCCTGATCGGCCTATACATCACCCTGTCGGTCGATACATCACCCTGGTCGGTCGATCTACATCACCCTGTCGGTCGATACATCACCCTGTCGGTCGATACACCACCCTGTCGGCCTATAAAATCACCCTGTCGGTCGATACATCACCCTGTCGGCCTATACATCCGCAATGATCGGTCGGGATACATCACCCTGTCGGTCGATACTCCCGCTGTCGTCGATCATAACCTATGGTATTTTAATAGGCAGGACTATTAAGACATTGACATTGCGCTACGGTTGGTTTCTGGCCATACACAGGCTGTTTTTTTTTTTCCACTAATTGAACAGTGTGAACCTTCTGTTCAATAGAAAATGTTCCTATGATCTTATGGGGCCCATACACGATCCAATCTCCGGTTATCCTCCTATAAATTTTGTCATCTTTGGACCGTGCCACCAGCAATCACTGATCATTGTCTAATTTTCAGTCTTATCGGGAAAGGAAACATTTTTATCAGATCAGTCCCGATCTTACAATCAGGATTGGTTTGTGTATGCCTGCTTTATCCCACAGCAGAATCTTGAACACATTTAGTTTAGTTCAATAGCTACTCCTATCATCAGTGTACCACTGGGCCCATATATGGCATCCCAAATCCACTTGTTAGAGATGCTTGGAAATATCATCTAACCACATTTTGGGAAGTCATTAATAACATTCTGGATTTAAAGGGATTTTTCCTTTATAAATGAGAAATGTAAGTAGCACATACTCTGAGATGCCTGTATTTGTTTTCCTCAGGCTAAGTACCCCCTTCCTCTGTTTATCAGACTCTCTCTGAGGGCAAGCATGCTCAGAAATCACTATGAGGCAGCTCTGCTCTGGGAGAGGAATTTCCCACATGCATTTCACACACATCCAACTGTCACCTCCTAACGCACACAGCAAATAGTTTATGATAATGAGGTACTTGACTGACAGCTGAATGAAAGAAGTTTTCAGATTCAGTGGGAATTTAGTAGGCAATAATAATAAGGCAATTAATCTGCACAAACCTAATGCTGTGAGCTGTTGCAACCTTGATTGCATTTTAGAAATAATAACCCTCAGCCTGTCTCTAATGCCCTTCCCCTCATATATCCATTGTCTCGCTGCACACGGTAACCCAGTTGCAACGGCTCTTTATCACGAAGATTCTTTAGAAACATTGTATTTGGTCATTGGTAATTCCTTCCAGCGCTGACATTAACCAGGAAACTGAGATCAGAAGATTCTTTTTCTCACAGCAATCAAGACTTCTATTTTTAAAGGTCCCGCCCACTTTGTTAAAGTTACACACACTCACAAGTCTACATAATTGTGACATTAGAGGTCAGAATTTAAAGACCCACTATATATAGGGAAAGGGGGAATAGAAGAAGAGGGGAGGGGAAAAAAAAAGGATATGGAATCATGGAACATTCTGATAGATCGACGTGGAGGGGGTTAATGTATGGAATCATGGAACATTCTGATAGATCAATATGGAGGGGGTGGGAGTATTAGTATAGGAATCAATGGAACATTATGATTGATCAATATGAGGGATAAATGTATGGAATCATGGAAACATTATGATGATCAATATGGAGGGGGTTAATGTATGGAATCTGGAACATTATGATTGATCAATATGGAGGGGATAAATGATGTATGGAATCATGGAACATTCTGATTGGTCAATATGGAGGGGGTTTATGTATGGAATCATGGAACATTCTGATTGATCAATATAGAGGGGGTTAATGTATGGAATCATGGAACGTTATGATTGATCAAGATGGAGGGGGTTAATGTATGGAATCATGAAACATTATGATTGATCAATATGGAGGGGGTTAATGTATGGAAATAGGGAACATTATGATGATCATATGGAGGGGGTTAATGTATGGAATCATGGAACATTATGATTGATCAATATGGAGGGGGTTAATGTATGGAATCATGGAACATTATGATAGATCAATATGGAGGGGTTAATGTATGGAATCATGGAACATTATGATTGATCAATTGTGGGGGTTATGTATGGAATCATGGAACATTATGATTGACAATATGGAGGGGTTAATGTATGGAATCATGGAACATTCTGATTGGTCAATATGGAGGGGTTTATGTATGGAATCATGGAACATTCTGATTGATCAATATAGAGGGGGTTAATGTATGGAATCATGGAAGTTATGATTGATCAGATGGAGGGGGTTAATGTATGGAATCATGAAACATTATGATTTGATCAATATGGAGGGGGTTAATGTATGGAATCATGGAACATTATGATAGATCAATATGGAGGGGGTTAATGTATGGAATCATGGATCATTATGATAGATCAATATGGAGGGGGTTAATGTATGGAATCATGGAAATTTGATAGATCAATATGGAGGGGGTTATTGTATGGAATCATGGATCATTATGATAGATCAATATGGAGGGGTTAATGTAATGGAATCATATCAATTATGAGAATCAATATGGAAGGGGGTTAATGTATGGAATCATGAAACATTATGATTGATCAATATGGAGGGGTTAATGTATGGAATCATGAACATTATGATTGATCAATATGGAGGGGGTTATGTATGGAATCATGGAACATTATGATTGATCAATATGGGGGGGTTAATGTATGAATCATGGAACATTTGATAGATCAATATGGAGGGGTTATGTATGGATCATGAACATTCTGATAGATCAATATGGAGGGGTTAATGTATAGAATCATGGAACATTTATGATAGATCAATATGGAGGGGGTTAATGTATGGAATCATGGATCATTATGATAGATCAATATGGAGGGGGTTAATGTATGGAATCATGGATCATTATGATAGATCAATATGGAGGGGGTTAATGTATGGAATCATGAAACATTATGATATGATCAATATGGAGGGGGTTAATGTATGGAATCATGAAACATTATGATTGATCAATATGGAGGGGGTTAATGAATGGAATCATGGAACATTATGATAGATCAATATGGAGGGGGTTAATGTATGGAATCATGGAACATTCTGATAGATCAATATGGAGGGGTTAATGTATAGAATCATGGAACATTCTGATAGATCAATATGGAGGGGTTAATGTATAGAATCATGGAACATTCTGATAGATCAATATGGAGGGGGTTAATGTATGGAATCATGGAACATTCTGATTGAACAATATGGAGGGGTTAATGTATAGAATCATGAAACATTATGATTGATCAATATGGAGGGGGTTAATGTATAGAATCATGGAACATTATGATTAGATCAATATGGAGGGGTTAATGTATGAATCATGGAACATTCTGATAGATCAATATGGAGGGGTTATGTAGAGAATCATGAACATTCTGATAGATCGAATATGGAGGGTTAATGTATAGTCATGGAACATTCTGATAGATCAATAGGAGGGGGTTAATGTATGGAATCATCGACATTCTGATAGATCAATATGGAGGGGTTATGTATGAATCATGGAACTTCTGAGATCGATATGGAGGGTTAATATAGAATCATGGAACATTATGATAGATCAATATGGAGGGGGTTAATGTATGGAATCATGGAACATTCTGATAGATTGATATGGAGGGGGTTAATGTATGGAATCATGGACATTCTGATAGATCAATATGGAGGGGGTTAATGTATGGAATCATGGAACATTCTGATAGATCAATATGGAGGGGTTAATGTATGGAATCATGGAACATTCTGATAGATCAATATGGAGGGGTTAATGTATGGAATCATGGAACATTCTGATAGATCAATATGGAGAGGGTTAATGTATAGAATCATGGAACATTCTGATAGATCAATATGGAGAGGGTTAATGTATAGAATCATGGATCATTATGATAGATCAATATGGAGGGGGTTAATGTATGGAATCATGGAACATTCTGATTGATCAATATGGAGGGGTTAATGTATGGAATCATGGAACATTCTGATTGATCAATATGGAGGGGTTAATGTATGGAATCATGGAACATTATGATAGATCAATATGGAGGGGTTAATGTATGGAATCATGGATCATTATGATAGATCAATATGGAGGGGTTAATGTATGGAATCATGGAACATTCTGATAGATCAATATGGAGAGGGTTAATGTATAGAATCATGGAACATTCTGATAGATCAATATGGAGAGGGTATGTATAGAATCATGGATCATTATGAATGATCAATATGGAGGGGTTAATGTATGGAATCATGGAACATTCTGATTGATCAATATGGAGGGGTTAATGTATGGAATCATGGAACATTCTGATTGATCAATATGGAGGGGTTAATGTATGGAAATTGAACATTATGATAGATCAATATGGAGGGGTTAATGTATGGAATCATGGAACATTATGATAGATCAATATGGAGAGGGTTAATGTATAGAATCATGGAACATTATGATAGATCAATATGGAGGGGTTAATGTATGGAATCATGGAACATTATGATAGATCAATATGGAGGGGGTTAATGTATAGAATCATGGAACATTCGTGATTGATCAATATGGAGGGGTTAATGTATAGAATCATGGAACATTCTGATTGATCAATATGGAGGGGTTAATGTATGGAATCATGGAACATTCTGATTGATCAATATGGAGGGGTTAATGTATGGAATCATGGAACATTATGA
This sequence comes from Hymenochirus boettgeri, assembly GCA_019447015.1. Taxonomy (NCBI): domain Eukaryota; kingdom Metazoa; phylum Chordata; class Amphibia; order Anura; family Pipidae; genus Hymenochirus; species Hymenochirus boettgeri. The sequence continues at coordinate 235,355,595 of CM033475.1, forward strand.
TAGATCAATATGGAGGGGTTAATGTATGGAATCATGGATCATTATGTGATCAATATGGAGGGTTTAATGTATGGAATCATGGAACATTCTGATAGATCAATATGGAGAGGGTTAATGTATAGAACATGGAACATTCTGATAGATCATATGGAGAGGGTTAATGTATAGAATCATGGATCATTATGATATGATGATCATAATATGAAAGTAGGGGTTAATGTATGGAATCATGGAACATTCTGATTGCAGTAACTATCCCTCTTGCTGAGTTATCCCTGACCTCTGTGCTTGTGATCTAAAGAGAGGCCAAGGATAATGGCTATGAGAATACGTGTATAGCCTGCCCAATGAATATTGAATAGGAAGACAAGTCATTAGGACTGTAACTGCTGCATTTTCTATGACTAGCGGCTCACAGCTATGGTTGGTTGTGGGATTCGCAGGTTGTATCTGTATAACATGTCAGATGTTTGCTGGTGGCTCATTGGTTAGAATCGATTCCTTAGTTGTGGGTTTAGATCTGTAATTGTAAAATGATGTGCTGCCATACTGCTTAATATAAAATTAAATGTAAATACAGCTGCCTGGTCACACATCCTGAGGCTAAATTACCTTGCCCAATGTTACACATTGTTCTAATAATTGCCTGAGGTCAGAGCTGAATACATTAACTCTCATGTTTATTGAGCTCATTGAACAGAAAGGAGAGCGGTATAAAAGGGGGAAAAGAAATAGAAACCTAAAAAAATCCAGGAAGAAATAAATTTCCTTTGAAAGGGACACGTTTAAAGGCCAACTAAAGGCTACTTACTAAAGACGGTGCCTTCCTTGTAGCTACTGATTTTGACTCTAACGTCAGCCTTGTCTATATCTAACATTGTCTGAACAATTTTTAATTCTGCCTCTAAAATAAAATCTCCCACGCGGTGGCTGAGCCAATCACAATATGCAGATGTGTCAGTTTGTGACGCTGGATTGGCCAGGAATCTGCAGGTTATATTTTTTTCTCTGTGACATAACAGAGGATCAAATATAAGGTTATATATCAGATGTTAAATATCTGGTACTTTATGTTAATCTGGTTAATGTCGCAGTGGTGATTTTACATAGTAACATAGTAATTAAGGTTGAATAAAGACATTCGTCCATCAAGTCCAACCTATTCACTTTTTTTTTTTTTTTTTTTAACCCTACCTAACAGTTGATCCAGAGGAAGGCAAAAAACCCCATCTAAAAAAGGGGGGGAAAAATTCCTTCCTGACTCCAAACGGCAATCGGAAAGTATCCCTGGATCAACCAGATCTATATGCATTAATACCAGTAATTCTCAATATTTTTTAGTTTTAGAAACTTATCCAGGCCTTTTTAAAGCTATTCAATGAACTTGCCATTACCACATCTGCTGGAAGACAGTTCCACAGTTTCACCGTTCTCACTGTAAAGAAACCTCTCCTAACTTGAAGATGAAACTTCTTTTCTTCCAACCTTAAAGGATGTCCACGAGTCCTCTGATATGACCTATTAGTGAACAATGCACAAGAGAGTTCACTGTACGGGCCATTAATATATTTGTATAAGGTTATCATGTCCCCACGCAACCACCGCTTCTCCAATGTAAACAGCCCTAACTTGTCTAATCTGCCTGCATATTCAAGCCCCTCCATTCCCCTTATTAATTTAGTTGCCCTTCTCTGAACTGCCTCAATTTCCAAGATGTCCCTTTTGTATATGGGATTCCAAAACTGCACCGCATATTCCAAATGTGGCCTTACCAGTGCCTTGTAAAGAGGGAGAATAATATTTTTCTCTCTTGATTCCATTCCCCTCTTTATACAAGACAATATCTTGCTAGCTATAGCTGTTGCTACATGGCATTGTTTGCTACAGCTAAGTCTGTTATCTACCAGTTTTTACGTCTGAGCAAAAATGCTGTTTGTTAAGGTTAATAATATCCCAGGGGTTAACTCCTTAATGTAGAGGAAATCCTCTCCTGGATGTCAGTAATTAACCCTTGTGGGGGCGACAGATGGAAATGGGATAATGTGGCTCAGAGCAAGGTTGATGTCAAGGGAATGCTGGGAAATAACACCTGTACAGTGGGGGCGTTTACATCATGGCGATGATTTATTGGATATTAGATTGTAACTGGATCTCTTATAGAAAGGGACAAGCACATTTCCAATTCCCTGTCCTTAATTAGAGGACGAGGCACAGGAAACAGTTAATGTCGGTTGAGTTGTTTTGGACCCGGCCCTCGGCCTCTATACAGTGTTACGGTGAGATAAGAAAAGGAAACCAAATGTATCAAGTGCCAAAATGGAGGCTACCTATGGAATCCACATGGGATTGGTTCAGAAAAGTCTCCTTTGCTAATAGCTACAGGTGTTAAATCTAGGCATGCAGGCAGGTATATAACTGGTGTGTGCGGCCTCAATGTGTGAAAGTTCTTTCTATTTATATCATTCCCAATTAGGATTTCGCAAGATCGTTTTCTCAAGACCTCTAAGTGCTAATGAGTCATCTGTATTAATTTGAACACTGCAGTGTGTGGAGAAGAAAGACATATTTAAAGGGGATAATAACCATGGGGTGGCCATTTGTAATACGTTCTAGCAATAGCTTAGGACTGAGCATGTGTGAAAAACATAATGGCCAGTGACCACACTGTGTGACACTGGAATGCTGGGAAATAAAGCTCAAACCTCATGTTAGAAAGGTAAATTCCTCAGCACCCTCATTAAAATGAGAGGGGAGACACAGATTACTGCTTTTATGTCATTGTGCTCTACCTACTGATTCGGTGTTGTTTTAAAGCTTTAGTTTTCCTTTAATTAATATAATCTTTATAATGGAGTTTTATAATGGTTGAAAATACCTTGTAAATTTTAGCGCAAAATTGTCTAAATTTTACGGCTCCTATAGTTGGATTTCTATTGGTCATTGTTTAAATGAAGGATTGTATTGGCCACACACCTTAACATTGTACAATCATACAACTCTAGCTGGGTAATAGGTAATATGTAATCTCTATACTACAAGTACAAGTTCACAGGCTGTATGGTACAGTACACTGATAGAGATGCAGTCTGCATTGTTAAATAATATCTGATTGGTTGGGGCAAATTTAGCACCATTTTTAACCATAAGAACTTTTATTGAATCTCCCTGCTTATCGTTTAAAATGGTGCTAAATTTGCCCCAACCAATCAGATCTTATTTAACGTTTGAAAACTAACATCTGATTGGTTGGGGCAAATTTAGCACCACTTTAAACGATAATAACTTTTATTGAATAACCCTGATAGATTGTAAGCTCTTGGGGGCAGGGGATTCATTGTTAATGTGTCCAGATGCACCACACTTTTTTTAAATATATATTATCTTAACCAATGAATGAAACTTTGTAATTTAAATTTATCTTTTTGATTGCCCTTATCCCCTTGTTTGTATGCTCTGTATTTTATCTCAAGTGGCGCTTTATAAATAAAATATATACTTTCATACTGGTACATACATACATAAACACAAATATACACATACATAGTGTATATGTTACTGAATAAAAGCAGAAGACCAGACCCCTTCTAATAAACCAGCATTTGACCCTGGGGGTCTCAGTTGCTGTGCAGGTTTATACACTGAATGAACACGGACATTGTTAGGACCCTGGCACTAAAATAAACACACAGTGAATGACCACATTGTAAGGCAAATACATTTGAATGTAAAGCAGTTTATTTAATCTATGCCATGGGCTAGTACTTGTCCTAATTTACGGTGGGACATTTTCTACACTAGGGGGCACATTTTTCTGTTTGCATTTTTCCCCAGTGACTTTTTGAGTATCAGTTCTACATTATAACGGGGCTGGTAAAAATTAAGGGGGAAATTTTAGACAGAATACACACAGCAATGCAACAGCAGAGAGCAACCAGGGAATTATGGGAAGTTGTGTTTTTTACAGAAAAGTGACAGCAAACAGGTTAACACTTTGGTTTGGTCAGGAAAATAAACCGAACAAAGCGCAGACAGGACATTGTTTCTGTGAGAAAGTCTAGAGTGTGGTATTTCCATGTAAGACATGTCATCAGTGTGATCTTTCCGTGTAGGCAGTCATTACCACTAGGGTTAAAAAAAGAAATAAGCAGAGCAAACATTTTAATTTCCATATGTGTGACTGGTGGGTAAACACGATATTTAGTGCGTAATCTACGTCTATACTGCAAATCAACGCAATATACTAGCGAGGGGGTGGGAATAAGGACACGCCTACCCAAGAATGTACAAATATTAATTCTGCCTAGGGCTTATATATAATAGGAGGTGCAAAATGGTATCTGTGTCATTAATCTGCAGCAGCCAATCAAATGATTGCAGCAGGCCAATAAAATGGCATTGTCTGATTGGTTACTGCAAATTAAAAGCACAGGCACATTTTAACAACCGTGATCCTTTGTGAGAAATGACTTTGAAATATATATTATTATATTTGTTATTCTTCTGTCGTAATTGTTTATAATTCTACATTATAAATAACTTCACAAATAAAGCAAAATAAATCGATCTGCTAACCCAGAGATGGTGTACTATTATATGAATTACTGTTAAACCATATGGACATTTAAAGTCAAGTTTGATATATGTGACCTTTAAAAATGCACCTTGTGGTCGTGGAACTGATGATATCTAATATAGTGAATAATGTAACACCTACTGTAAAATAAAAGGATATTAAAAGTCATCAAGGCCATTAGAAAGTACAAGGCCATTACATGGAACTCCTAGGTGACTTAATATTCATATATTTTACAGTAATGGGGTCATGATTTCATATAATACACACTTTTTAGTGAGTAAAAAAGGTTTTAGAGCTGGACTCCCCAGAATAACATTACTCTGTATCCTGACCACAGCACATCTGCCTACTAAAACATTATCCCTTATAATACATGAATGGTACCCAGAATTCCCTGTATAACTATGTGGCCTGTGTCCTTGTACCTTTATATGGATGCAGAACTCCTCAGTGACTTCTAATATCCTTATAATTTACTGTAGGGGATACATTATCCCTTATAATACATGAATGGTACCCAGAGTTCATTGTATAACCCAGTCTGTGTCCTTGTGCCTTTATATGGACACAGAACTCCTCAGTGACTTCTAATATCCTTATAATTTATAGTAGGGGATACATTATCCCTTATAATACATGAGTGGTACCCAGAGTTCCCTGTAAAACGCAGTGTGGTGTCCTGTACCTTATATAGACACAGAACCCTCAGTGACTTCTAATACCTATAATTACAGTAGGGATACATTATCCCTTATAATACATGAGTGGTACCCAGAGTTCCCTGTATAACTCAGTCGTGTCTGTACCTTTATATGGACACAGAACCCTCAGGAACTTCTAATATCCTTATTGTTTACGTAGGGGATACATTATCCTTATAATAAATGAGTGGTACCCAGAGTTCCTGTATTACTATGTAGCTGTGGTCCTAAACCTTTATAGGACACAGAACTTCTCAGTGACTTCTAATATGCTTATAATTACAGTAGGGGATATAGTTTATCCCTTATAATACATGAGTGGTACCCAGAGTTCCCTGTATAACTCAGTCTGTGTCCTTGTACCTTTATATGGACACAGAACCCCTCAGGAACTTCTAATATCCTTATTGTTTACAGTAGGGGATAAATTATCCTTTATAATACATGAGTGGTACCCAGAGTTCCCTGTATTACTATGTAGCCTGTGTCCTTAAACCTTTATATGGACACAGAACTTCTCAGTGACTTCTAATATGCTTATAATTTACAGTAGGGGATATATTATCCCTTATAATACATGAGTGGTACCCAGAGTTCCCTGTATAACTCAGTCTGTGTCCTTGTATCTTTATATGGACAACGAAACTTCTCAGTGACTTCTAAATGCTTATTAATTACAGTAGGGGATATATTATCTTATAAACATGAGTGGTACCCAGAGTTCCCTGTATAACTCAGGCTGTGTGCCTTGTACCTTTATAGGACACAGAAACCCTCAGTGACTTCTAATATCCTTATAATACTTTAGGGGATACATTATCCCTTATAATACATGAGTGGTACCCAGAGTTCCCTGTATAACTCAGTCTGTGTCCTTGTATCTTTATATGGACACAGAACTTCTCAGTGACTTCTAATATGCTTATAATTTACAGTAGGGGATATATTATCCCTTATAATACATGAGTGGAATGTATATGATGAGTTGCCCATTATATAGTTATTTATATATGATGACGGTGGAATCCAGTTCCCTTGTAGCCTTATATCCTATTTATTAATATGTATCTGTGGTCTGGCTGGGAAAGGCTGGGACAGGTGACGTGTATACATTAGGGATTATTTATTAGAGGCTGTCACTGTGTATGGGTGCTATGAATACAGTGAATTTGTAATGTTCTGTTCTGTGCACATTAGTGAAGATGGATGTTAAACTTTATACATATTCACACTGCCATCTCACTCTATTTATTGGATCTATTATAAAGGGCAAACTCCATCCAAATAAAAAACCTTAACAAAGAAAAAGGCCACACATTATTACAGTTACGCTGCAAGCAAATAGGGTTTTTTTCTGACAGCTCTTCTGATTGGTCTATTTTACTTATCGCCAAGTCACAAGACACAATGACATCATAGCTTGCTTCTGCAAATGTGCCACAGGGTAATAAATGTAGATAATTGGACAGCTGTTGTCTCTGTCCCTATTGGTGAATATCACTGAGCATGTCTGAGCCAGTGGCTTGGTGATAAGGCAGAGCAACTGAAGAGTTTCACATTGTTGTCCAGTTAACAATTAGCCAGTGGTTACATTTGTAAATATAGGGGCTGATGGGAGTTGTAGTGCATAAGTTATAACTGGAGCTTCAGTAGGCGATCTTTCTTTGTCTAGATGTTCAGGAATCCTGAGAAGGAGCTGCCTTATTGTTTGCACCTGCCTGTTAGGTTGTATCATCAAGGTTATTTACTGCATGGTAAATATATGATAGGTGACACAACAGCTTCAGTTAAATGAACCTTTAAATCCCTATTTATGACTTACAGCGGATTTGTCTTGGTTACATTCCAGGGCTGCATTGGCTTTCTATAATCATAACAGCACTGCGCTTTATTTAAAAATAAAGAAGGATTCCTGTCAACGCTCTCTGCCCATCGGATACGTTAGAGTGTCAGGTTTCATTACTACATGGCGGTGTTCCCTTTAAAAATGTCTGAACCAGGGATTATAGAAAACGCATTCAGCTTGTATGTAAGTCTGGACCATTGATCTCTATAACTGACACTGACACTTCGTACTTATATTTGGTCAAGGACTTAATGTTCTTATAGGGGATGTGTTATTAATGATACGTAACATGCAGTATATCAATAGTTTTTGTGTATCATATGTAGCTCTTATTGTGCAATATTAGTATATTAAAGGGTAAATGTAGACTTTGAACAAGCAAGTGTTAAATAAATGCATGGGGTCTTACCTTGATCGCATTTTTAACTGCAGCCTATTTGATGTTATGGTGCTATAATGGTTAACATTTCCTGCTTCCAGTATATTTAAAGTGGCAGGGCACAGATGACATAAATTATAAGATGTAGTTGAGTTGTAGTGGGAGGCGGGATGTTATTTGAGCTACTGGAAACCCCATAACTTCTGACAGGCTGCCTTATTATTATTACTAATGTGGGTTTATATAGCGCCAATATATTCCGTAGCGCTTTACAATTACTTATATACATTCACATTAGGCCCTGCCTAGAAGAGCTTACAATCTAAGCACATTTATTTGACACATACAACCTATCAGTATGTCTTTATGATTGTGGGGGAAACCGAAGTGCCCGGAGGAAACCCACGCAAGCACAGGGAGAACATACAAACTCCTTACAGATGTGTCCAAGGGTGGAATCGAACTCAGGACCTCAGCGCTGCAAGTCATCAGTGCTAACCACTGAGCCACCGTGCTGCATTAGCAATTGTTATTCAGGGCCCGGTTTTAAATGTAATACTACAAGCTTTTCGTTTGGAGAGCCCATCTAACCTTCAAGTCACCAAGGAATTCCATTGCTATGTAAAAGCACGATGATAGGATAAGTTTTATACAGGCCAAAGAATGAGGTATTTTCATAATACCCTTATAATTTAATGTAAGGGGGCTGTATCATTGATGATAATGTTCATGTTACAGTGATAACATAGCTAAGCACTGTTTATAACAATATAATTTACATAATATTCATGTCTCTGGAGTATTATAAGGATATTATAGCTGTTTTCCCTTCCCGGCTTTCTTTTATTTACTTGACGTTATAACATTATTACACTATTTCTGCATTGTATGGAAATTATACACGTGAACTCGATATAACTGGGAAGCAGCTCGATAAAATAAATTACATTTACCATGGATATTGCTGTATTGCCATTGATTTCTCTACAAAGCGGAGATTAAATCTGGACTCCCAATGGCTGACGATAGCATCTTTGCAGTGGAAAATGTAATAGTTTTATGTATTATTTTCTTCGTGTCCTTAATTATACAAGTAATTCATTTCTTACCAGGGTTGTAAAACTGGTCTCTCTCTAGTCTCATAGGTGTCAAAGGGAAAACATTTCCCTTTTTTATACACTAGGGTATTTATTATTATTAACAAACCATGAGTGGTAGATTAACTATGAACTATTTTAATATCATATCTATTTAGGACCACTAGGGGCACTGTTGCTATTGCAGCCAATAATAAACCAGACCAATGAATGGAGAGCTGAACACTAACAGCTCAAGCAAAACTGCAAGGAGAGAAAATTCTCTGCCTGAAGTCATTTTACTTCTGCCAACCCAAGCAGAATTATTTTGTAGGGAAAGCAATTTGCTGATTGGTCAGCCCTTTTTTATTGGATTCCTGTCATTCCCAAGTAAAGAGATATTTGTCCAGGGCAGTTGGGATAATAACTGACCCCTTGTTTTGTACTTTTAACCTGCTGCTAGTTGGTTGTTCTCATTGTCACAAGCTCTGGAGCTGCCACAGTGATTGTCACTGCTATCCCTCTCCATAGATATGAACAAAGGCCCATCATACGATATCTGTGCATTCAGCGAACAGTCAGATCACGTTGCACACCTTACCCCTGCGTTTATAGGAGGTGACAGTTGGATCATTGGTGAGAGATCTGCGAATGTGCCAGGTAGAAACCTTTATTTCATTTGGGGGAATTTTAACCAATTAAAATGAATGAAAGGTAGGGGGGGTATAGGTGTGATGGGAAGGAGGTCCCTGGCCTGAAGAGCTCACATTCTAACTATAACAAGAGAGTAACGCAGTATAACACTATAGCCCACTGAACGTTAACAGGGCTGTGAGGGCATTCTGGGAGATGTAGTTCGTGAACTACTACAGGGTTCTGTAACTTGTATACAGAAATGGGTGGAGAAGCAAATTTAAAGAAATGTTTCAATTAATATATTCTGTGTTTGTTATTGACATGTAATAAATCGATCAATTAAAATTTTGCTCCTTGTTTTAAAAATGATAAATGGAATATAATGTAAAATACGTGTTATATATAAGCTCGAAATGATGGGAGATTGAATGGGAGGCTGGTAGTTTTCTGATAGGCTGCGTGCGTATGTATATGTTCATTTATACAGTTGGGGATGCAGCGCTGTACAATATACAGTCATTGAGGGCTATTGTTTGTCATAGTAGATGTAACACACAGATGGAGGAATATCTGGTACTAAATATAATATTAAAGATATCACTTTACAACAATTTTATTTTTTATTGTGCAGAGTTTCTGTCTTGAAATCCGTGTGATCCTTGTATTTATTATTTGACGGTCTGTAGACTTTTTCTGGCAATTTTATATCATTTGCAGTCGAAAAATTCCAGAATCAGTGAATTCAGTCTACAGAACTGGGCGTAATTATCAGCCGCATCAAACAATCAGATCTTACAGTGTATGTGTGATTTATTTCTCAAATAATAAAAGGGTTAAACAGGCCATACACAAATTAACCCTTATAGTACGATCGGTATTGTCCCGATTAGACCAAAAATCTGCAATCGCCCATACACGATCTTGCGATATCTTAAGACCAGAGATTGAATCGTGTATGGGTCCCTTTAGCCCCTTGCTTACTAACAAAATACAGAGTGTCTTGTGTTTACATGTGCTAATGGCCTGTTGGCATTGGTACCAGTTTTTTGTTGTTGCATGAAGACGATAATTAACTGAATCCCTTATTTTCAGAAAATTGGGGCGGTATCTCTTTAAATATATATTTTTTTTTAAAAAAAAAAGAAAAATGAAGAAGTTCTCGGCAAAATTTAACGCATTCAAGAAAATGAGCAGTTTCCATAGAGACCATGGTAGAGACACAGCAGTTACAGTTGACTGATAAATTAACCCTTTTTTTAGCTCAGGATAAAATCTGAAATACTGATTAGAGAGAGAGAAGGGCTTAGCGATAGCATTGCGGGATTATTAGCAGATTAACGGGATTATAAATAAGCAGGAGAGCAGCACCGGATACGAGATTTTCTGTTACCCAGAGGAGAAAATAATGTATAAACATACATCGTGCATGGGTCAGAATGAACACTTCAAATCCCTTTAGTAAGCTTAGTATTGATCTTGATTTTCAATTGATACCCAGGGTTAAATAATAACCAGACAAGATATAACCCTACCCCCCAACATTGTCCTTTTAAATAGGTACCTACCCCCCAACATTGTCCTTTTAAATAGGTACCTACCCCCCAACATTCTCCTTTTAAATAGGTACCTAACCCCCAACATTCTACTTTTAAATAGGTACCTACCCCCCAACATTCTCCTTTTAAATAGGTACCTACCCCCCAAACATTCTACTTTTAAATAGGTACCTACCCCCCAACATTCTCCTTTTAAATAGGTACCTACCCCCCAATATGTACCTACCCCCAACATTCTCCTTTTAAATAGGTACCTACCCCCAACATTCTCCTTTTAATAGGTACCTCCCCCCAACATTCTCCTTTTATATAGGTACCTACCCCCCCAACATTCTCCTTAATAGGTACCTACCCCCCAACATTCTCCTTTTAAATAGGTACCTACCTAACCCCCAACATTCTCCTTTTCCACACAATTTTTAAATAGGTCCTACCCCCAACATTCTCCTTTTAAATAGGTACCTACCCCCCAACATTCTCCTTTTAAATAGGTACCTACCCCCCAACATTCTCCTTTTAAATAGGTACCTACCCCCAACATTCTCCTTTTAAATATGTATCCTACCCCCCAACATTCTCCTTTTTAAATAGGTACCTACCCCCCAACATTCTCCTTTTAAATAGGACCTACCCCCCAACATTCTCCTTTTAAATAGGTACCTACCCCCCCCAACATTCTCCTTTTATATAGGTACCTACCCCCAACATTCTCCTTTTAAATAGGTACCTACCCCCCCCCAATATGTACCTACCCCCAACATTCTCCTTTTAAATAGGTACCTATCCCCAACATTCTCCTTTAAATAGGTACCTACCCCCAACATTCTCCTTTAAATAGGTACCTACCCCCAACATTCTCCTTTTAAATAGGTACCTACCCCCAACATTCTCCTTTTAAATATGTACCTACCCCCAACATTCTCCTTTTAAATAGGTACCACCCCCCAACATTCTCCTTTTATATAGGTACCTACCCCCAACATTCTCCTTTTATCAGGTCCCTACCCCAACATTCTCCTTTTAATAGGTACCCTCCCCACATCTCCTTTTAATAGGTACCTACCCCCAACATTCTCCTTTTATAGTAGTACCTACCCCAACATTCTCCTTTATATAGGTACCTACCCCCAACATTCTCCTTTTAATAGGTACCTACCCCCCAACACTCCCCTTTATATAGGTACCTACCCCCCAACATTCTCCTTTTAAATAGGTACCTACCCCCCAACATTCTCCTTTTAATAGGTACCTACCCCCCAACATTCTCCTTTTAAATATGTACCTACCCCCAACATTCCCTTTTAAATAGGTACCTACCCCCCAACATCTCCTTTTAATAGGTACCCTACCCCCCAACATTCTCCTTTTAAATAGGTACCTACCCCCGACATTCTCCTTTTAAATAGGTACCTACCCCCCAACATTCTCCTTTTAAATATGGTACCTACCCCCAACATTCTCCTTTTATATAGGTACCTACCCCCCAACATTCTCCTTTTAAATAGGTACCTACCCCCCAATATGTACCTACCCCCACATTCTCCTTTTAAATAGGTACCTACCCCCCAACATTCTCCTTTTATATAGGTACCTACCCCCCAACATTCTCCTATTTATATAGGTACCTACCCCCCAACAATCTCCTTTTAAATAGGTACCTACCCCCCAACATTCTCCTTTTAAATATCCAAACAATCGTGTAGAATCCTGCACACCTCAATGAGTCACCGATAGATGAATGCTGGGTGCTCCAACACTGCAGCCAGCAGTATAAGCACACTAATCGTATTAGGAGCTAGGCACACTTTTAAATAGATACCTACCCCCCAACATTCCCCTTTAAATAGGTACCTACCCCCCAACACCCCCTTTTAAAAGGTAACTTCCCCCCAACATTCCCCTTTAAATAGGTACCTACCCCCAATTACCCTTTTAATAGGTACCTACCCCTGTATGACTATTAAAGGGGTAATGTTGGAGGGTATGTGTTTTTATAAGTGTAACTATTAAAGGGGAATGTTGGAGGGTATGTGTTTCTATAAGTGTAACTATTAAAGGGGTAATGTTGGAGGGTATGTGTTTCTATAAGTATAACTATTAAAGGGGGAATGTTGGAGGGTTTGTGTGTCTATAAGTGTAACTATTAAAGGGGAATGTTGGAGGGTATGTGTTTCTATAAGTGTAACTATTAAAGGGGGAATGTTGGAGGGTATGTGTTTCTATAAGTGTAACTATTAAAGGGGAATGTTGGAGGGTATGATGGATCTATAAGTGTAACTAATAAAGGGGGAATGTTGGAGGGTATGTGTATCTATAAGTGTAACTATTAAAGGGGGAATGTTGGAGGGTATGTGTTTCTATAAGTGTAACTATTAAAGGGGGAATGTTGGAGGGTATGTGTTTCTATAAGTGTAACTATTAAAGGGGAATGTTGGAGGGTATGTGTTTCTATAAGTGTAGCTATTAAAGGGGAATGTTGGAGGGTATGTGTTTCTATAAGTGTAACTATTAAAGGGGAATGTTGGAGGGTATGTGTTTCTATAAGTGTAACTATTAAAGGGGAATGTTGGAGGGTATGTGTTTCTCTAAGTGTAACTATTAAAGGGGGAATGTTGGAGGGGATGTGTTTCTATAAGTGTAACTATTAAAGGGGGAATGTTGGAGGGTATGTGTTTCTATAAGGGTAACTATTAAAGGGGGAATGTTGGAGGGTATGTGTTTCTATAAGTGTAACTAATAAAGAGGTAGTTACTGGTCTATATATTAAGTTCTGGAGAGTAACAAAAAATTATAATCCAATAACAGTCACTAAGATATGTCACAGACAATGTGACCACTGCCAAATAAAAAAACATTTGAATCACATGAATAGAGCAGAACCACCTGCTTCTGAACACCGGAGGGCGTCAGTATGCAACAAAGGTAACCAAACCGCATAAACAAGACTTGTAAATGATAATAGACCACATACCCCTTACTATGTAATATATCGATATGGGAACTCACCTGGAAGTTCCATGACATATATAATTTGGCCTTTGACCATGTGCTATACATATTGTTACGGAGCTCTTTGATTATATCCTTATGTTACACAATAACTTATACATTTGGACATATTCAAAAATGTGTGGTATCGCAGACGTGTGTTACTGCAGATTATTGGAAAAGTACGATTGCGGACGTAAATGTACGCGCGCCTCATGGTACAGCTACGGACATCTATGAACGTTTGTGCATACAATACCATTGTATGCACAACGCTGTATGCACCACAGATTCACATTCATTGGTACTGATTTATGTGGAATAAGGGCGCGGCCACACTGCAATTCAATCGCACACGGAATCGCATGCGATTTCATGAGCGATTTTGTTGCGTTTGCGCATGCGTTTTTTCCAAGTATTGGAAAACGCATGCGATTGCAATTTAAAATGCGAAACGCAAATCGCAAGCGTATCGCACCCAAAAGCGCACGTTTTTGTGTGCGTTGCCGCGATTCCAATGATTTGAAAAAAACGCATGCGCAAAAGCAAACGCAGAAAAATCGCAGCAGTGTGGCCTAGCCCATAGTCTTATAACCAGGGACAGATTCCGGGACGGAGAGACAAAAACTGACACAGCCCCTGGAAATTATAGACAGACGACTTTTTAATGGTGACAGGTGAAGGACTTTCCCTTTCAGTTGTCCCAGCTGTTTGGTGGACGGGGACAATGAACTAGTGTGACAGACAGGAACGTAGCTGCTAAGGTTGAAACAAGACACCCGTCTGTCAGACTCAGTTATCAATCGCCACGACCACCAATATTGCCCATACTACGATGAGATTTGTATTAAATTAACAGGGTTATTTAATAAAAGTTCTTATCGTTAAAAATGGTGCTAATTTTTCCCCAACCAATCAGATGTTAACTTTCAAATGTTAAATAACATCTGATTGGTTGGTGCAAATTTAGCACCATTTTAAATGGTAAGAACTTTTATTGAATCTCCCTGTAAATTTTTCAACCAATAGGATGAAAAATAGGGAAAATTATTTTACAGTATGGCATCTCCCGCATGTGTTCATTATAAATGAGTATAAGGATATTTCTGCATGTGTAGCTTGCTTGCTGAGAACCCCACTAATGGTATACACGCACACACACATACATACACTAACCCTTCCTATCTTGTGTCAGGTGGCAGACCTCTGTTCAATGCTATTGGTCATGTGGTTCAAGGTCTATTTATAACCTCTGGTGATTTTCTAGAGAACTGACAACACATTAACCTCTTCTCCACCCCATTAGGTTAAACCCAGTCCAGTAGGAGGCCATAGTCCATGTTTTCTCCTGACCAGCACATCATGGGTTAAATACCCTCCTGTTCCGCTAAGTAGGAGAAGTATGAGCTGTATTCAGGGATCAGTGATAAAGTTACTTTGCTGTAATTGGGAGTTTCAGGCTGTGCTACATTTAATCTATTTCTCTCCTGTAGAATATAAAAAATGGGGGGGGGGGGGGGACATTAACCATTTGTATGCTGCAGATGGAAATGTGTAAATAAAACGTATGCATGTTTATTTATATAGCGCCACTAGTGGACTCAGCGCTGTTCAATATAGAATACAGAAAGCTGTACAAGGGGGACAGTAAATAAATATATAGATAAGTATGTGCATCATGAAATATACAAGTGCCTGAAACATGTAACATGAGAAAAGAGGTCCCTGCCCCGTAGAGCTTACAATCTACATTTGTCGCTATTGGTCTGTTCTCAGTCATGTTGTCAGAGGGAGGGACTGTTACCTGTTTGGTTGCTCTGTTGAACCAACATGTTTAAAGTAAAGGGTTTGTCTCAATCTGGCTGCCTGCGAGGCAGTTCTCATTTTTACCCACAAGAGACAACAGTTGATCAGCTGGCGATTTACCAACCTTTCTCACCCATCTGTCAGGGCTGCATATGGGAGCAACTTGCCATGGAGCAGCTGGTCAGAGACACCTGCCGCTGTCAGAGAGAGAGAAGAGAAAATAGAAATAGAGGATACAAAGTACAGTGGGTTAAACAGCTTTACTATGAAGAGGGTGGAAAGGGAGGCATAGAGAGGGTAGAGAGAGTGAGATAAGAGAGAATAGAAATAGAGGATACAAACATCAATGGTTTAAATAGCTTTAAAAAGAGAGTAGTAGTACAGAGAGAAAGTAGTAGAGAGAGAAAAATAATAGTAATAGTAGTAGTTGTAATAGCAGTAGTAGTAGTAGTTGTTGTTGTAGTAGTATTAATAGTAGTAGTTGTAATAGTAGTAGTCATTGCAGTAGTAATAGTAGTAGTCATAGCAGTAGTTATAGTAGTAGTTGTCATAGCAGTAGTAATAGTAGTAGTAGTTGTCATAGCAGTAGTAGTTGTAGTTGTCATAGCAGTAGTAATAGTAGTAGTTGCCATAGGAGTAGTAATAGTAGTAGTAGTCATAGCAGTAGTAATAGTAGTAGTCATTGCAGTAGTAATAGTAGTAGTCATAGCAGTAGTAGTAGTTGTTGTTGTCATAGCAGTAGTAATAGTAGTAGTTGTCGTAGTAGTAGTAGTTGTCATAGCAGTAGTAGTAGTTGTCATAGCAGTAGTAATAGTAGTAGTATAGTAGTAGTTGTCATAGCAGTAGTAATAATAGTAGTTGTCATAGCAGTAGTAATAGTAGTAGTTGTTGTCACAGCAGTAGTAATAGTAGTAGTAGTAGTTGTAATAGCAGTAGTATTTGTCATAGCAGTAATAATAGTAGTAGTAGTTTTAATAGCAGTAGTAATAGTAGTAGTTGTCATAGCAGTAGTAATAGTAGTAGTTGTCATAGTAGTATTAGTAATAGCAGTAGTAACAGTTGTAATAACAGAAGTAGTATTAGTAATAGCAGTTAGTACAAACAGTTGAATAACAGAAGTAGTAGTAGTAATTAATAGCAGGAGTAGTATTAGTAATAGCAGTAGTAACAGTTGTAATAGCAGTAGTAGTATTAGTAATAGCAGTAGTAGCAGTTGTAGTAGAAGTAGTAGTATTAGTAATAGCAGTAGTAACAGTTGTAATAGCAGACGTAGTATTAGTAATAGCAGTAGTAACAGTTGTAATAGCAGTAGTAGTATTAGTAATAGCAGTAGTATCAGTTGTAGTAGAAGTAGTAGCATTAGTAATAGCAGGGAAAATTACATCTTAGTGGTTCAGATTCTATATTTTATCTATATTTTATGGATTCATATTGCACCACTTGGGGTCACTGTGCTAAACAATATAGAGTATGGTAAATACAGAGAAACATGATAAGTGAAGTGAAGCTGGGTACAGACATTAATGATAAAGGGAGGATTCTGTTGGATATCGAGACTGCCAAATGTTCACTGTCGGCCTTGAGATCACTTGGAACTGCCCTGAAATTTCCCTCGGTCGAGATGGGACCCCTGTACTAAAGTATAGGGAATGTGTCAGTCCCAAACGTCCCTAGATATATACTTTACATGGCGAGAACACTTGTGACGGTGCAAAGCCTGATCTTAAAAAAATTACATTTATCTCCCATTTCACTGTCATATAAAGTTAATAGATTTGGTGCCAGTGGCTCGGCTCTCGCTCTGCCTGCCTTACATTGTTACGCTTATGTTAGAGGTCAGGATAGTCAATGTCTTGTCTGGCTTCCCAGACCTGTAAAGGTTCGTACACACGTGTGATCGCGTGTCCCGGATAATTGGCCTGTGTGTAGGCAGTTTATCGGCCGAAATGGTCATTCGTATCACATCGGGACCTGCGATCGCACGTGTGTACGAACCTTAACTATATGAACAATATAGATTTTATTAGATAAGGCAGAGAGAGAGTCCAGTAGTTCCACCACTACCTAAACCCACCACCATTCGGTGCTATCAGCCTTCCAGCCTTCAGCTGGCCATACACGACTAGAGATAAATATAATATCCATTCAATGACTGAAAGTCGAATTGACGTTATATCTATGCGATGTATGGGCAGCCGACAGATCTCACTATGCCACCCCTCACTATGCCCCCTAGTGTTCCTCATCCTGTTAGGCGTCCATTGTAAACAAGGTTGATTAAATATCTGTATCTTAATATTTGATATTTAATCAACATTGTAACAATGGGGCCATTGCTCTCCAGGTAACCACAATCCATATATCACCTTGCAGAGCTTCCCAGATCTCTCCACCCTCCGCATTGTTTCACATCATTTAACTGATATTCAAAACTATTTCCCCTTTAATGCTTCCCTAATTGAAATGTGGACCGGCTATCTGTGGCTTTGAATCTGGGCACAATACAATGTGCTGGGATCCCCTTTGATAAATGAAACCGAATTCCGTGTTTCTGCTCAGCCTGTGATCTGTATCTCTCTGCGTTTCTGATGTATTTTGCCTTCGAGTCCTTTGTTATGAACAGAGAGCGTGCCCGCCTGCTTCTTAACTAAACAAGCTGCTTGGTAGTGCTCGCCTTTGGCACGGGTTGTCTGCTGTAAACAGGCGAGCATTAAAATTCCTGGCTCCCTGGGATCCTGGTTTTAACAGTGGCTGCGGTTACAAAGGGAGAGGATATTAATGTTTAAAGGGCCAACAAAATGTTCCTGCGCCGTCAGTACATCCAGAACTTGTATTCAAATTAAATATAGATATATACGTTTTATATTAACAGTAACCAGAGCACCGGGGCCCTTTATTACTGTTTCGGGCCCTATGTCTAGAAGATTGCACAATATTAGGTAGAAATTGGTTCAGATTGAGGACCGACCTGGACTTGTCAGGGCAGGGGAAAGACATAATGATTGTCAGTGACCTGTGAGTAGTTATCCTTGTGGATATAAACTGACGGCACCTCCCCATGAGACAGACACGATGAGTGGTTAGGGAACATTTCACAGACCACCACGTGACTGGAATCCACGTGTCTCCTCACCAGTGGGTTTTATTCGCCCCAATGACATTGTGCAGTATAAAGTTGTCTTGCAAACAGAAACCAGGAGCAGCTTCCTTTATTTAAAGCACAACTCCACCCTCATAATCTAAAATAAAGAATGGCCTTTTTATATGTCGATATATCCTACTTTGTCCTCTGGAACCATTACTGTGTGCCTGCTATGCTTCTGGATGCCTCATGGGAACTGAGCAATTTAATAACCTGGTTCTGAGTTTGAGCATGCTCAGATGATACAGCTAGGGGGATTCATGGTCAGTCATTGGCTGTGATGTCAACTGTCAAATCCATAACTGACAGTTACTAACTGGAAGAACCAGGAAGCAGAAACAGGGGAAACAGGACATGGTACAGGATTTCAGGTTAGACTTATATATTTCACATTTCAAACTATTACCATTAGATTGTAAGCTCTTCAGGACAGGGATCTCTTTCCTAATGTGTCAGGCACACCACACTTTATTTATTTTTTTAAGGTTATCTTCTTAAACTTTATTTATGTAAATTTATCTGTATAATGTCACTTATCCCCTTGTTTGTATACTCTGTATTTTATAATGTACAGCGCTGCGTACCCAAGTGGCGCTAAATAAATAAAATGATACATACATTGATTAGGACTTGGCTGGACTGTTAATGTAAAAGTCCAACTTGCATTCTGCCTTTTTTCATCCAGCAGATTTAACTGTCTGACAAGCGACAATATGGCAACTGTCATTGGCTATGTGGATATTTTAATGCAAATTGTGGAGGCTACATTCAAGGTTACAATAATAACTGTGAATGTTTGCTCCTGCTATCAGACCACCAATCAGACGATGACTTATTACTGGGTTACTGCAGTTAAGCCTCGTACTCACTCGGTCAGTAGAGATGTCCGAACTTCACAAAATCCAGTCCGCTCGAGGATCCGCGAATTTTCGAGAAAATTCGAAAATCCGCGAGCGTACCCATTAAAATGAAAAAATCCTCGAAAATACGAGAAATCCTCGTAATTTCGAAAATTTTCGAAAATACATATTTTCGAAAATACAAGAAATCCTCGTAATTTCGAAAATTTTCGTAAATACATATTTTCGAAAATACAAGAAATCCTTGTAATTTCGAAAATTTTTGAAAAAACGAGAAATCCGCGGTTCGAAAGTTCGTAAGGCGGAAAATCCGGAAAAATCCACCGTTCGCGAACTGGATAAATCCGCGGTGGATCCAGCCATCCCTATCGGTCAGATGTCCTTCGTACGCATACACATGTGCGATTATTGCCCGAAACAGCCGTTTGCTGCGCATATGCATGCACTCCGGTGCAAAGATCATATGTATGTACGAAGCTTAATGTAACATCCGATTGGTTGCACAGGAAAACTTTGCCATCTTCTATAAATTCTGGTCCTGATTCCCAGTTTATTAGATCTGACATTGTGACAGCAAAGACAATAATTGTTGTGTAAACGCCGGACACTGTCAAGGACCCTACTGAGAAGGAAACGATTTGTTGGTGGAGGGGACATGTGAAGAGACGGAACAAATGGTCCTTAAGAAATGCAAATGATTGAACTAGCAGGAGGGTCTATTGTGGGCCAGGGAGTTACCACCTGTTTATTTTATAAAGCTCCCTTGTCCTTCGCATCAGAGCAGATGGGAGAAAGGGAGACACAGGCTGTAACAATGGCTCGTTTAGTCTGCATGGGATGGAGTTCCCCTTTTATAAGGTACGTGGGCTTAGGGGAGACACAATTGTAACCCAACATTAATAAACCGGAATGGTTGGAAACTCACGGGAGTGGAGACTACTGGGTAGTTTCCATGGTTAGAAACCGGTGAATGGGCTGGGGAGTAAAGGTTCTTAAACACGTGCGGCTATTTTGGGCGACAAAGTGCAAATACACGGCGCGATTATAGGCCGAAACGCCGAGCATACACATCATGGGTTGGACCCTGCAATCACACGTGTGTATGAAGCTTTAAGTGTCCAATTGGAGACAGTGATCTGATCTAGACAATAGGAATTTATGGTTGCCAGGTCCTTGGGCATCAATGGAGAATCTTCACCAAGCTGTAAGGTTCCTTTTTAGGCACGTTGGCTACCTGGCTCCTGGGATCTGCCAAACTGTCCATTGAGAATGTTCAACTGATGGGATTTTAACCCTCCCTAAAGCCCCCCTTCCCATACACAGGGTCGATGTTTTGAGCGATTCGGACAGAGAGTTGCTGTGTTCCCGAGGGTCTGTCCTGTTTGTGTCACCAATATTCTATGCAGAAATATACTAGCAGTGATTTTGTTGTTTCATTGACATTTTGTTACACACTGAATATTGATCTAGTTTGTTGGCTGCTTACAAAAACTAAACCTGGAAGGTGGTAACATGTTAAAAAATGTGATGCTAGAGAACATGTTAAATGTGATGCTAGAGAACATGTTAAATGTCATGCTAGAGTACATGTTAAAAGTCATGCTAGAGAACATGTTAAATGTCATGCTAGTGTACATGTTAAATGTCATTTTACAGAACATGTTAAATGTCATGCTAGAGTAAATGTTTAATGTCATGCTAGAGAACATGTTAAATGTCATGTTAGAGAACATGTTAAATGTCATGCTCTAGAACATGTTAAATGCCATGTCAGAGTACATGTTAAATGCCATGCTAGAGTACATGTTAAATGTCATGCTAGTGTACATGTTAAAAGTCATGCTAGAGAACATGTTAAATGTCATGCTAGAGTACATGTTAAATGTCATGCTGGAGTACATGTTACATGTCATGCTATAGAACATGTTAAATGCCATGCTAAAGAACATGTTAAATGGCATGCTTGAGTACATGTAAATTGTCATGCTAGAGTACATGTTAAATGGCATGCTAAAGAACATGTTTAATGGCATGCTAGAGTACATGTTAAATGTCACGCTAGAGTACATGTTAAATGGCATGCTAAAAAACATTAAATGGCATGCTAGAGTACATGTTAAAGCTAGAGTACATGTTAAATGTCATGCTAGAGTACATGTTAAATGTCATGCTAGAGTACATGTTAAATGTCATGCTAGAGTACATGTTTTTATGGCAACACGCTAGAGTACATGGTTTAAATGGCATGCCTAGCGTACATGTTAAATGGCATGCTAGAGTACATGTTAAATGTCATACTAGAGTACATGTTAAATGTCATACTAGAGTACAAGACAAATTAAAACGCTGTTATGCGAAATGACAATGACACATGAACACTGACATGACATGTAGGCTGCAAAACAACTAATCGATGTGATTTGATGGCTGTTTAATAGCACAGAAAAACGTTTGCACCTCTTGATGGCCTAAGCCCCTAAGCTAACCATACACGGGCAGCTGTTTTTCGATCGGATTTCCAATTAACCGCAACAATTGGGAATCCGACCAGAAAACCGGGTTGAAGTTTCCCACCTGGCGCCTCCACTCCAATATCGATCCCGTGTATGGGGGGGCTGTAGTGTATTATAATATAGTTATATTGTTATAGTGTGCCATGTCCAGTATTGTGGGTACGGTACAACTGATAATGTGACTATCTGTTTCTCTTTTTCCATAGCACTGGCAATATCACCCCCCGCAGCACTCCCAACAACTCCCCGGCTGTGCGGAGACATCTGGTGAGTAGCGAAGTGGATACATGTGGAGAAGGGATCAGATGGTTCTGCAGAGCAGACGCAAAGCCCCTGATTCTCGCTTCACCTCCACCTGCCGCTTGGCTTGTGCCAGGGAACCAGGGAAAATGCTCAGTTACCCAACCAATCCAACTCCCAGCTGGGACGCCACTTCCATCGCAGCTCAGTGGGCGAGGATTCATACGGAAACAGCAAGGTGAGGAGATGGGCAATCTCCCAAATCGCCCAGGATATCCCTGGTTTTTAACTGTTTTATCTCGGACTGCCATCCATGACCTGTAATACACAAAACCGCTTTGGCCCAGTATCAATTCATCTATGGACGTTTGGTCGGGCGTCATTGATGATCATTTACGTCCAACTGACCAAGAGCCTATAGACATATCAATACTCGGCCCCGCGATCACACATCTGTACTGACCTTAAGATAAATAATATTAGGTTGGGTGTACACTCTCATATTTTTCGGCCGACCAACTGGCCGTTAATAATCATGGTGTGGGTGCCCCGCCCCAAGCTTGGTCACCGTTCATCTGGATCAGACAGCATCGAACCTGTTGGAAAATTATGACCGATCGTGGCGGTTTCCTATGAGACAGCACAATCTAACACTTAAATGTTGGCCTGTCACTACTGCCATGAACAGTGATTTGTCCCAGCCGAGTACTCATGGGTAATAAATGCCTCTCATCTGCTCATTATCAATATATTTATATTTTATACTATTCTATTAGATGAAATATTAATAGTAACTCCTTTCGTATCCTATCTTTATCATATTTTATACTATCCTATTAGATGAAATATTAATAATACCACTCCCATTATCAATAATTATTATATTTTATATATGCTATTGAATGAATATTAATAGTAACTCCTTCAGTCCATCCTATCTTTATCATATTTTATATATCTACTGGCTATAGATGAAATAATAATAATACCACTCATGAGCAGATAGTGTGATTTTGTTTAAATACTTTTCTATTAAAGATGAAAAATATTAATATAAATAACCTCTCATTTCATATTATTTATTTTATACTATTCTATTAGATGGAAATAGTAAAATAATATAAACACTTATATCATATTATTATATTTTATTACTATTCTATTAGAATGAAATAAATAATAATAACACTCATTACATATTGCTATTATATTTTATACTATTCTATTAATAAATGAATTAATAGTAATACCCACTCATTATCATATTGCTATTATATTTATATCTTCTATTAGATGAAATATTAATAAAATAATACCTCTCATTATCAATGCTATTATATTTATACTAAATTTCTATTAGATGAAATATTAATAGGATAATACCACTCATTATATATGTAATTATATTTTATACTATTCTATTAGATGAAATATTAATAATAATACCTCATTATCATATTGCTATTTTATATTTTACTATTTCTATTAGATGAAATATTAATAATAATACCATCATTATATCATATTGTATTAATTTTATACTATCCTATTAGTTGAAATTATTAATATAATACCACTCATTATCATATTGCTATATATTTTAACTATTCTATTAGATGAAATATTAATAGAAACACCTCTCATTATCATATTGTTATTATATTTTATACTAATTCTATAGATGAAATATTATAATAAACCTATCATATCATACCTGCTAATTATTTATTTTTTATACTATTCTATTAGATGAATATTAATAGGAATACCTCTCATTATCTATTGCTATTATATTTAATTATATTCTATAGATGAAATATTAAATAGGATACCTCTCATATCAATTGTTATATATTTTATACATTCTATTGATAAATATTCATAATAAATACCACTCATTATCATATTGCTATTATATTTAATACTATTCTATTAGATGAAATATTAATAGGAAAACCTTCATTATCATATGTCTATATATTTTAATACTATTCTATTAGATAAAATATAATAATACCACTCTTATCATATTGCCTATTATATTTATACTATTCTAATTAGATGAAATTAATAGGAAATACCTCTCATTACATAATTGGCTATTATATTTTATACTATTCTATTAGATGAAATATTAATAATAATACCACTCATTATCATATTGCTATTATATTTTATACTATTCTATTAGATGAAATATTAATAATAATACCACTCATTATCATATTGCTATTATATTTTATACTATTCTAATTGATAAATCATTAATAGTAACCCCTCTCCTTATAATTTTCATACTATTTATTAATCGTTATATTTCTAGTTAAGCAATCTGCAGTAAATGTTATTATTACCTGCAAACAATTATTTTTATCTTTATCCAAAGCTGGCCAATCACATGCCATATTTGGGCTCAGTCGGTCCAATTTGGGTTGTGATCGGGTCAGAATATTGGAATGTAGCCTTGATTACAAAGACAATATTTCTGCCTGACCGACTGGTACGTTATTTCAGTTGATTGGGTGAAGGGATCAACAGGAATATGGGACAACGAAAAATGTTTCAGATGATTTTTCAACAAATCAGTTAAAAAAAATCTGAAATGTTGCTTAGTCTTGCCTGATCCTATATATTTTATTATGCAACATCGGGGGGTCATGCCCAATACCGATAAATCACTGGGTAGATCTATTGGTAGTAATAATCTGCAGTTAGTTAGTGGCCAATAGTGTACGGCCTTTAGCTGGCGACACACAGTACCGATTGTTGCACTGGTTGAAATTAGTCCCGTGTGTACCCAACCTTACAGGTCCCAACTGCGATCTGCCAAAGATCTGTACTGTGTGTACCCACTTTTAGACTAGAGCAGCCTGTGCCATATGGATGGGGGATTATTGGTTTCACACATGTGGTCCTATGATGTTATTTCGACAGCACCCAGAATTCAAAGACTACTGGAATTAGAGGTTCACTTTCTACTGTATAAAGGATGGTTAATGTAGCCCGTGCTAGATGATGTCCTAGGGTAAAATTCCTATGTTTTGTATAGCGGTAAAAAAACACCTGTGGTCGGTAAAAAGATCGATATCGTTATCAATACCGCCCTAGCAGGAATGTTGTTGTTGTAGTAGTATTAATAGTAGTAGTTGTAATAGTAGTAGTCATTGCAGTAGTAATAGTAGTAGTCATAGCAGTAGTTATAGTAGTAGTTGTCATAGCAGTAGTAATAGTAGTAGTAGTTGTCATAGCAGTAGTAGTTGTAGTTGTCATAGCAGTAGTAATAGTAGTAGTTGCCATAGGAGTAGTAATAGTAGTAGTAGTCATAGCAGTAGTAATAGTAGTAGTCATTGCAGTAGTAATAGTAGTAGTCATAGCAGTAGTAGGTAGTTGTTGTTGTCATAGCAGTAGTAATAGTAGTAGTTGTCGTTAGTAGTAGTAGTTGTCATAGCAGTAGTAGTAGGTGTCATAGCAGTAGTAATTGTAGTAGTATAGTAGTAGTTGTCATAGCAGTAGTAATAATAGTAGTTGTCATAGCAGTAGTAATAGTAGTAGTTGTTGTCACAGCAGTAGTAATAGATAGTAGTAGTAGTTGTAATAGCAGTAGTATTTGTCATAGCAGTAATAAAGTAGTAGAGTTTTAATAGCAGTAGTAGTAGTAATAGTAGTAGTGTCATAGGTAGTAATAGTGTAGTTGTCATAGTAGTATTAGTAATAGCAGTAGTAACAGTTGTAAAACAGAAGTAGTATTGTAATAATAGCAGTAGAACAGTTTGTAATAGCAGGAGTAGTGTAGTATAGTAATAGCAGTAGTAACAGTTGTAATAACAGAAGTAGTATTAGTAATAGCAGTAGTAACAGTTGTAATAGCAGGAGTAGTATTAGTAATAGCAGTAGTAACAGTTGTAATAGCAGTAGTAGTATTAGTAATAGCAGTAGTAGCAGTTGTAGTAGAAGTAGTAGTATTAGTAATAGCAGTAGTAGTAACAGTTGTAATAGCAGAGTAGTAGTATTAGTAATAGCAGTAGTAACAGTTGTAATAGCAGTAGTAGTATTAGTAATAGCAGTAGTATCAGTTGTAGTAGAAGTAGTAGCATTAGTAATGCAGGGAAAATTACATCTTAGTGGTTCAGATTCTATTTTTATCTATATTTTATGGATTCATATTGCACCACTTGGGGGCACTGTGCTAAACAATATAGAGTATGGTAAATACAGAGAAAACATGATAAGTGAAGTGAAGCTGGGTACAGACATTAATGATAAAGGGAGGATTCTTGTGGATATCGAGACTGCCAATGTTCACTGTCGGCCTTGAGATCACTTGGAACTGCCCTGAAATTTCCCTCGGTCGAGATGGGACCCCTGTATAAAGTATAGGGAATGTGTCAGTCCCAAACGTCCCTAGATATATACTTTACATGGCGAGAACACTTGTGACGGTGCAGCAAGCCTGATCTTAAAAAATTACATTTATCTCCCTTTCACTGTCATATAAAGTTAATAGATTTGGTTGCAGTGGCTCGGCTCTCGCTCTGCCTGCCTTAATTGTTACGCTTATGTTAGAGGTCAGGATAGTCAATGTCTTGTTTGGCTTCCCAGACCTGTAAAGGTTCGTACACACGTGTGATCGCGTGTCCCGGAAATTGGCCTGGTGTAGGCAGTTTATCGGCCGAAATGGTCATTCGTATCACATCGGGACCTGCGATCGCACGGTGTGTACGAACCTTAACTATATGAACAATATAGATTTTATAGATAAGGCAGAGAGAGAGTCCAGTAGTTCCACCACTACCTAAACCCACCACCATTCGGTGCTATCAGCCTTCCAGCCTTCAGCTGGCCATACACGACTAGAGATAAATATAATACCATTCAATGACTGAAAGTCGAATTGACGTTATATCTATGCGATGTATGGGCAGCCGACAGATCTCACTATGCCACCCCTCACTATGCCCCCTAGTGTTCCTCATCCTGTTAGGCGTCCATTGTAAACAAGGTTGATTAAATATCTGTATCTTAATTTTGATATTTAATCAACATTGTAACAATGGGGCCCTCTCTCAGGTAACACAATCCAATATTCACCTTGCAGAGCTTCCCAGATCTCCCACCCTCCGCATTGTTCACATCATTTAACTGATATTCAAAACTATTTCCCCTTTAATGCTTCCCTAATTGAAATGTGGACCGGCTATCTGTGGCTTTGAATCTGGGCACAATACAATGTGCTGGGATCCCCTTTGATAAAGATGAAACCGAATCCGTGTTTCTGCTCAGCCTGTGATCTGTATCTCTCTGCGTTTCTGATGTATTTTGCCTTCGAGTCCTTTGTTATGAACAGAGAGCGTGCCCGCCTGCTTCTTAACTAAACAAGCGCTTGGTAGTGTCGCTTTGCACGGGTTGTCTGCTGTAAACAGGCGAGCATTAAAATTCCTGGCTCCCTGGGATCCTGGTTTTAACAGTGGCTGGTTTACAAAGGGAGAGGATATTAATGTTAAAGGGCCAACAAATGTTCCTGCGCCGTCAGTACATCCAGAACTTGTATTCAAATTAAATTAAATATAGATATAAGTTTATATTAACAGTAACCAGAGCACCGGGGCCCTTATTACTGTTTCGGGGCCTATGTCTAGAAGATTGCACAATATTGGTAGAAATTGGTTGTAGATGTGAGGACCGACCTGGACTTGTCAGGGCAGGGGAAAGACATAATGATTGTCAGTGACCTGTGAGTAGTTATCCTTGTGGATATAAACTGACGGCACCTCCATGAGACAGACACGATGGTGGTTAGGGAACATTTCACAGACCACCACGTGACTGGAATCCACGTGTCTCCCACCCAGTGGGTTTTATTCGCCCCAATGACATTGGCAGTATAAAGTTGTTCTTGCAAACAGAAACCAGAGCAGCTTCCTTTATTTAAGCACAACTCCACCCTCATAATCTAAAATAAAGAATGGCCTTTTTATATGTCGATATATCCTACTTGGCTCTGGAACCATACTGTGTGCCTGCTATGCTTCTGGATGGCTCATGGGAACTGAGCAATTTAATAACCTGTTCTGAGTTTGGACATGCTCAATGATACAGCTAGGGGGATTCATGGTCAGTCATTGGCTGTGATGTCAACTGTCAAATCCATAACTGACAGTTACTAACTGGAAGAACCAGGAAGCAGAAACAGGGGAAACAGGACATGGACAGGATTTCAGGTTAGACTTATATATTTCACATTTCAAAATATTACCATAGATTGTAAGTCTTCAGGACAGGGATCTCTTTCCTAATGTGTCAGGCCACCCACACTTTATTATTTTTTTAAGGTTATCTTCTTAAACTTTATTTATGTAAATTATCTGATAATGTCATATATCCCTGTTTGTATACTCTGTATTTTATAATGTACAGCGCTCGTACCCAAGTGGCGCTAAATAAATAAAATGATACATACATTGATTAGGACTTGGCGGACTGTTAATGTAAAAGTCCAACTTGCATTCTGCCTTTTTTCATCCAGCAGATTTAACTGTCTGACAAGCGACAATATGGCAACTGTCTATGGCTATGTGGATATTTTAATGCAAATTGTGGAGGCTACATTCAAGGTTACAATAATAACTGTGAATGTTTGCTCCTGCTATCAGACCACCAATCCGACGATGACTTATTACTGGGTTACTGCAGTTAAGCCTCGTACTCACTCGGTCAGTAGAGATGTCCGAACTTCACAAAATCCAGTCCGCTCGAGGATCCGCGAATTTTCGAGAAATTCGAAAATCCGCGAGCGTACCCATTAAATGAAAAAAATCCTCGAAAATACGAGAAATCCTCGTAATTTCGAAAATTTTCGAAAATACATATTTCGAAAATACAAGAAATCCTCGTAATTTCGAAAAATTTCGTAAATACATATTTTCGAAAATACAAGAAATCCTTGTAATTTCGAAAATTTTTGAAAAAAACGAGAAATCCGCGGTTCGAAAGTTCGTAAGGCGGAAAATCCGGAAAAATCCACCGTTCGCGAACTGGTAAAATCCGCGGTGGATCCAGCCATCCCTATCGGTCAGATGTCCTTCGTACGCATACACTGTGCGATTATTGCCCGAAACAGCCGTTGCTGCGCAATGCATGCACTCGGTGCAAAGATCATATGTATGTACGAAGCTTAATGTAACATCCGATTGGTTGCACAGGAAAACTTTGCCATCTTCTATAAATTCTGGTCCTGATTCCCAGTTTATTAGATCGACATTGTGACAGCAAAGACAATAATTGTTGTGTAAACGCCGGACACTGTCAAGGACCCTAATGAGAAGGAAACGATTTGTTGGTGAGGGGGACATGTGAAGAGACGGAACAAATGGTCCTTAAGAAATGCAAATGATTGAACTAGCAGGAGGGTCTATTGTGGGCCAGGGAGTTAACACCTGTTTTTTTATAAGCTCCCTTGGCCTTCGCATCAGAGCAGATGGGAGAAGGGAGACACAGGCTGTAACAATGGCTCGTTAGTCTGCATGGGATGGAGTTCCCCTTTTATAAGGTACGTGGGCTTAGGGGAGACACAATTGGAACCCAACATTAATAAACCGGAATGGTTGGAAACTCACGGGAGTGGAGACTACTGGTAGTTTCCATGGTTAGAAACCGGTGAATGGGCTGGGGAGTAAAGGTTCTTAAACAAGTGCGGCTATTTTGGGCGACAAAGTGCAAATACACGGCGCGATTATAGGCCGAAACGCGAGCATACACATCATGGGTTGGACCCTGCAATCACACGTGGGTATGAAGCTTTAAGTGTCCAATTGGAGACAGTGATCTGATCTAGACAATAGGAATTTATGGTTGCCAGGTCCTTGGGCATCAATGGAGAACTTACCCAAGCTGTAAGGTTCCTTTTTAGGCACGTTGGCTACGGCTCCTGGGATCTGCCAAAATGTCCTTGAGAATGTTCAACTGATGGGATTTTTAACCCCTCCTAAAGCCCCCCTTCCCATACCAGGGTCGATGTTTGAGCGATTCGGACAGAGAGTTGCTGTGTTCCCGAGGGTCTGTCCTGTTTGTGTCACCCATATTCTATGCAGAAATATACTAGCAGTTATTTTGTTGTTTCATTGACATTTTGTTACACACTGAATATTGATCTAGTTTGTTGGCTGCTTACAAAAACTAAACCTGGAAGGTGGTAACATGTTAAAAAATGTGATGCTAGAGAACATTGTAAAGTGATGCTAGAGAACATGTTAAATGTCATGCTAGGACATGTTAAAAGTCTGCTAGAGAAATGTTAAATGTCATGTAGTGTACATGTTAAATGTCATTTTACAGAAAATGTTAAATGTCCTGCTAGAGTAAATGTTTAATGTCATGCTAGAGAACATGTTAAATCATGTTAGAGAACATTAAATGTCACTCTAGAACATGTTAAATGCCATGTCAGAGTACATGTTAAATGCCATGCTAGGTACAGTTAAATGTCATGCTAGTGTACAGGTAAAAGTCTGCTAGAGAACATGTTAAATGTCATGCTAGAGTACATGTTAAATGTCATGCTGGAGTACAGTTACATGTCATGCTATAGAACATGTTAAATGCCATGCTAAAGAACATGTAAATGGCATGCTTGAGTACATGTAAATTGTCATGCTAGAGTACAATGTTAAATGGCATGCTAAAGAACATGTTTAATGGATCGTAGAGTACATGTTAAATGTCACGCTAGAGTAAATGTTAAATGGCATGCTAAAAACATTAAATGGCATGCTAGGTCATGTTAAAGCTAGAGTACATGTTAAATGTCATGCTAGAGTACATGTTAAATGTCATGCTAGAGTACATGTTAAATGTCATGCTAGAGTACATGTTAAATGGCATGCTAGAGTACATGTTAAATGGCACGCTAGAGTACATGTTAAATGGCATGCTAGAGTACATGTTAAATGGCATGCTAGAGTACATGTTAAATGTCATACTAGAGTACATGTTAAATGTCATACTAGAGTACAAGACAAATTAAAACGCTGTTATGCGAAATGACAATGACAAATGAACACTGACATGACATGTAGGCTGCAAAACAACTAATCAGATGTGATCTTGATTGGCTGTTTAATAGCACAGAAAAACGTTTGCACCTCTTGATGGCCAGCCCCTTAAGCTAACCATACACGGGCAGCTGTTTTTCCGATCGGATTTCCAATTAACGCAACAATTGGGAATCCGACCAGAAGAACCGGTTGAAGTTTCCCACCTGGCGCTCCACTCCAAATATCGATCCCGTGTATGGGGGGCTGTAGTGTATTATAATATATGTATATTGTATAGTGTGCCATGTCCAGTATTGTGGGTACGGTACAACTGATAATGTGACTATCTGTTTCTCTTTTTCCATAGCACTGGCAATATCACCCCCCGCAGCACTCCCAACAACTCCCCGGCTGTGCGGAGACATCTGGTGAGTAGCGAAGTGGATAACATGGTGGAGAAGGGATCAGATGGTTCTGCAGAGCAGACGCAAAGCCCACTGATTCTCGCTTCACCTCCACCTGCCGCTGCTGTGCCAGGGACCAGGGAAATGCTCAGTTACCCAACCAATCCAACTCCCAGCCTGGGACGCCACTTCCATCGCAGCTCAGTGGGCGGGATTCATACGGAACAGCAAGGTGAGGAGATGGGCAATCTCCCAATCGCCCAGATATCCCTGGTTTTATACTGTTTATCTCGGACTGCCATCCATGACTGTAATACCAAAAACCGCTTTGGCCCAGTATCAATTCATCTATGGACGTTTGGTCGGGCGTCATTGATGATCATTTACGTCCAACTGACCAAGAGCCTATAGACATATCAATACTCGGCCCCGCGATCACACATCTGTACTGACCTTAAGATAAAATAATAATTAGGTTGGGTGTACACTATCAATATTTTCGGCCGACCAACTGGCCAGTAATAATTCATGGTGGGTGCCCGCCACCAGCTTGGTCACCCGTTCATCTGGATCAGAAGCAATCGAACCTGTTGGAAAATTATGACCGATCGTGGGTTCCTATGAGACAGCACAATCTAACACTTAAACTGTTGGCCATGGTCACTACTGCCACTGACAGTGATTTGTCCCAGCCGAGTACTCATGGGTAATAAATGCTCTCATCTCTCATTATCATATTATTATATTTTATACTATTCTATAGATGAAATATTAATAGTAACTCCTTTCAGTATCCTATCTTTATCATATTTTATACTATCCTATTAGATGAAATATTAATAATACCACTCATTATCATATTATTATATTTTATACTATTCTATTAGATGAAATATTAATAGTAACTCCTTTCAGTATCCTATCTTTATCATATTTTATACTGTCCTATTAGATGAAATAATAATAATACCACTCATTATCATATTGTTATTTTTTTAATACTATTCTATTAGATGAAATATTAATAGTAATACCTCTCATTATCATATTATTATATTTTATACTATTCTATTAGATGAAATATTAATAATAATAACACTTATTATCATATTATTATATTTTATACTATTCTATTAGATGAAATATTAATAATAATACCACTCATTATCATATTGCTATTATATTTAATACTATTCTATTAGATGAAATATTAATAGTAATACCACTCATTATCATATTGCTATTATATTTAATACTATTCTATTAGATGAAATATTAATAATAATACCTCTCATTATCATACTGCTATTATATTTAATACTATTCTATTAGATGAAATATGAATAGGAATACCACTCATTATTATATTGTTATTATATTTAATACTATTCTATTAGATGAAATATTAATAATAATACCAGTCATTATCATATTGCTATTATATTTTATACTATTCTATTAGATGAAATATTAATAATAATACCACTCATTATCATATTGCTATTATATTTTATACTATCCTATTAGATGAAATATTAATAATAATACCACTCATTATCATATTGCTATAATATTTTATACTATTCTATTAGATGAAATATTAATAGGAACACCTCTCATTATCATATTGTTATTATATTTTATACTATTCTATTAGATGAAATATTAATAATAATACCACTCATTATCATACTGCTATTATATTTTATACTATTCTATTAGATGAAATATTAATAGGAATACCTCTCATTATCATATTGCTATTATATTTAATACTATTCTATTAGATGAAATATTAATAGGAATACCTCTCATTATCAGATTGTTATTATATTTTATACTATTCTATTAGATGAAATATTAATAATAAACCACTCTTATCATATTGCTATTATATTAATACTATCTATTAGATGAAATATTAATAGGAATACCTCATTATCATATTGCTATTATATTAATACTATTCTATTAGATTAAATATTAATAATACCCACTTCATATCATATTGCCTATTATATTTAATACTATTCATATTAGATGAAATATTAATAGGATACCTCTATTATCAATTGCTATTAATTTTATTACTATTCTATTAGATGAAATTTAATAATAATACCACTCATGATCATTATTGATATTATATGTTATACTTATCTATTTATTATGAAATATTAATAATAATACCACTCATTATCATATTGCTATTATATTTTATACTATTCTATTAGATGAAATATTAATAATAATACCACTCATTATCATATTGCTATTATGTTTTATACTATTCTAATTGATAAATCATTAATAGTAACCCCTCTCCTTATAATATTTCATACTATTTATTAATCGTTATATTTCTAGTTAAGCAATCTGCCAGTAAATGTTATTATTACCTGCAAACAATTATTTTTATCTTTTATCCAAAGCTGGCCAATCACATGCCATATTTGGGCTCAGTCGGTCCAATTTGGGTTGTGATCGGGTCAGAATATTGGAATGTAGCCTTGATTACAAAGACAATATTTCTGCCTGACCGACTGGTACGTTATTTCAGTTGATTGGGTGAAGGGATCACAAGGAATTATCGGGACAACGAAAATGTTTCAGATGATTTTTCAACAAAATCAGTTAAAAATAAATCTGAAATGTTGCTTAGTCTTGCCTGATCCTATATATTTTATTATGCACAATCGGGGGGTCATGCCCAAATACCGATAAATCACTGGGTAGATCTATTGGTAGTAATGATCTGCAGTTAGTTAGTGGCCAATAGTGTACGGCCTTTAGCTGGCGACACACAGTACCGATTGTTGCACTGGTTGAAATATAGTCCCGTGTGTACCCAACCTTACAGGTCCCAACTGCGATCTGCCAAAGATCTGTACTGTGTGTACCCACTTTTAGACTAGAGGCAGCCTGGTGCCATATGGATGGGGGATTATTGGTTTCACCATGTGGTCCTATGATGTTATTTCGACAGCAGCCAGAATTCAAAGACTAGACTGGAAGTTAGAGGTTCACTTTCTACTGTATAAAGGATGGTTAATGTAGCCCGTGCTAGATGATGTCCTAGGGTAAAATTAACTATTTCGTTTTGTATAGCGGTAAAATAACACCTGTGGTCGGTAAAAAGATCGATATCGTTATCAATACCGCCCTAGCAGGGAGATGCGATAAAAGTTCTTATGGTTAAAAATGGTGCTAATTTTGGCCCAACCAATCAGATCTTATTTAACATCTGATTGGTTGTGGCAAAATTAGCACCATTTTTAACCATAAGAACTTCTATTGAATAACCCCAGAATGTCCAGGGTGCCCATGAATCTCTATAGGAATCTCTATAGTACGAAGTAACGTTATGGCAGTAGATGATTTGGTGTTTTGTTCTTTTTTTACAGAAGATGCAAAGTTGGTACAGTGTAAGTATCTCTTTATCTTCCTCCCCTTCCTCCTGTAACCTGTCCCTTTCATCCCTGTTCACACTCCCTGTTACTCCATTGATACAAAGTGATAATTCACTCCGTAACTCTGCCCGTGTTCTCAGGAAATAGACTGGAATGGCGGCATTTGGATGAATTATTGTGTGACGCCTCGTACCCAGCTTTTGTATTATAATATTAGAATGGTTGGTAGATACAGGATTCCTTTATCATCTTCTGTCCCTTCTTTCTCAGATGCTCAGTCCCACCTACAAGCAAAGGAACGAAGATTTCCGGAAGATCTTCAAGAAACTACCAGATACTGAGCGTCTCATTGTCGGTAAGTTTGGGAAATGATCAGATAAATAGGGCCCTATTCATAAAGGAACAGTATTGCTATTTTACGGTACCGCGCCTTTAACGATCGTAAATATATAACGGTCGTAAATGTAAGATCACAATTGTAGATTTAAGACCACAACTGTGATCGTAGATTTCCGATCTCCCTTACAATACCATTGCGGTATTTTGGTACCACATTGTATTGTACACACATTTGCATTCACGAACGTCGTACTATTACGATAACCTGCGGCATTCTTAGTTAGCAGTACTTAGCAGACTGAAGGTGTAAAGTACCAGGGCGGAATTCTATGGCCAATACTGCGGAGTAATGAGATACCGTGCGATACTTTACAACCACAGTGCAAAATAACAACGCTATTGTATCACTAATTTACAACACAACAAGTACGCAGATTGTGTCACTGTATCAACACACTTTCTTATTATTATTACTTGTGAACTTTCATTGCGTGGTGAACACCCAATTGAATCCCGTACCTGCCTTTGCTTTCTGCCCTATCAGATTACTCCTGTGCTCTGCAGAAAGATATCTTACTTCAGGGGAGACTCTACTTATCGGAGAACTGGATCTGTTTCTATAGCAACATCTTCCGCTGGGAAACCACAGTGAGTGCCTGGAATGTCGCAACTTTTACACAATCAGATACAATGTTGCAAACTGGAGGGAAACATTTTTTTTTTTTCAAAATAGGGGTACTTAGACTATGAAAAATTACGAAAAAGTAAATCATTAAATTTGGTAGTATGGCAGCTTCCTTTTCAAGGAATTATTAACACAGAAACATACCGTTTTATATCTTGATGTGTAAAAGATAATAGTGAATAATCACCAGATATTTACTGATAAGTTCTCTTCCTTTCTGGCAAAGGTATCTGCCTCCTCTCTCTGCTCAATGAGCTTTTTATAAGCTTGGGCATGTGCAGTGTAGGCAGCAGGCGAATCAGCAGTCAATCATTGGATGTGATGTCAGTTGTCACAGCCTGATTGACAGCATGAAGGGAGGAGCCAGTTTACTCTGCCAGAATGGGGACAATAATTATCCTTAAATATCTGGTTAGTAATGCAGGTAATAAAGTGCAGAATATATCAGTTCAGGTTGAAGGCAGGTAACTGAAAATTGACTCGCTTTTAGTTTTAAGGGTGAACATGCCCTTTAAAATGAAGTCTATCTAAAAAAAAATACCCTACATGGTCATAATCATTATTCAGAGGTAGAATTATACCTCGGGTCTCTCTTAAAAGGGACACTATACTGAAAAAACAACTTTGCCTCATCTTAATCTATAATTGTAAGAAGCACTTACTCTGGTTTGCGTGTGTTGCTGCATGCCTTCAATCCAGCACACATTTGGTTTAGGAGAAGTATCCCCCCCTCCCTCTTTAACCACTCCCACTTCCATCCGACCTGACTTTTTACCCACATACCAACTATCAAGCCTGCACACAGTATACAGCATTCCAACTGTCAAATCTCTGTCACCAGTAAAACTACTTACAGAAGAATAGTTTTTGAGAGCAAGGAACTTGATTGACACCTGAAATATAAGAAGTTTTACATTGGATATCTAAAGAAATAGGGGGCAGATCAACAAAAAGATGATACAGTGGTGGTTGGGAAGAATTATAGTTTCCAGTTATGGCCAATTTAAAATAAACTATTTTTCAGTATAGATGCCCTTTAAGCGAGCCCTACACGGGCAGCAATAGAGTGCAACCACCAGAAACCCAGTCAGAAGAACTGCGCAAATCTCTTTCCGTAGATTTACCCTTCACCAATCGAAGGTGACAATATTGAGCGGTTTATCAGAAAAACCGAGAATTGATATTTTGGCCGATTCATTAGAATTTACCAAATTGCTTAGAATATGGATCCCGTGTATGGGGGAAAGGGGGGGGGGGGGCTTTAAAGTATCTGTTAAAGATTTGGCACTGAAACAATTTGGTAAATAGCAAATACCCCCTTAAAGATATACAGGATTATTCAATAAAAGTTCTTATCGTTAAAAATAGTGCTAATTTTGCCCCAACCAATCAGATTTTAACTTTCAAATGTTAAATAAGATCTGATTGGTTGGGGCAAAATTAGCACCATTTTAAACGATAAGAACTTTTATTGAATAACCCTGATGGTATTTAAAAAGTATGAAATGGTACATTCCCCCTTTACAAGGACACTAAAAAGTCCAAAACAAGTATTTGAAAATGCAAGCTATAATTTCCTGGGAGGTAGGAGAACTCTGACCGTCTCCCTTTACTTACAAGTGCAGCTATCCCAAGATGTCCGCTCCTGGTGCAGCTGTCAGTCCTGCCTCCTTCTCTGATGTAGGGCACATGTCACAGATGGGAGGTGTGTTGGGTGGGTGGGCATAACGGAGAGCTGGCAGCTGCACCGGTGGGGCCATCTTTGACTAGGGATAACATTGGAATACCCAGTAGCTTTTTAAAACTTTTGTAGCACTCAATTTCTCTGGATATCAAATCAGCTTGTACATTGACACCGAGCGGAATGATTTTCTTTATATACACGCGGTACGTTAGTTTTCTTGTAGTCATGGGACACGCATTATGTTACTTTCACCCTGAGGCCGACACTGTGTGTTCACCGTAGTACAGATGATACGAGATCCTGGTTCATTCTGACATCCCTTCTTTTTATTTATGTTAGATCACCATTCAGCTGAAGGATATTCAGTGTATCAAGAAAGAAAAAACAGCAAAGCTCATTCCTAATGCCATCCTGGTGTGCACCGAAACTGAGAAAGTGAGTACACAAATATCCCCACTGTCTGACCTAAGGCCGGGCACGTGACGGATGTTATGTCAACCTGATTAACCTGCCTGTACAATGTTTATGGCCAGTCAGGCTGAAATATTGGTGAAATAATTCATCCAACTTTCCATCAAAATCAGTAAAACAAAATCCAATCATGTTGGTAATTTTCGATGAAAATCCAGCGCGCAACCAGTTTATTCGTCGGTAGTCTATAGGGTAGAAATCTGTCTCTGTGCGCCAGGCCTAAGGACCATGGTTCTGCCTGACTGGCTTGGTGCAATATTTTGGTCGAACAGCGAGAATGTTTGCTCGATCGGCAGACCGGATTTCCGGTTGAGTGCAAGGATTAGAATGATCATAACCGACATCCGATCCCAAAATGAATGGGCCAGACGGGACCTTGCGATCCTATGTCAGCTGCAAAGGAGAACCAGAGAGGCAGTTCCTAAATAATTGATTCAATTTTGCGGGATTGGACGGCAGGTAAGTTCTAATGTATGGGCATCTTTAGATTGATTGTCATTGGAACTGGTGTGGAACATTTACTGTGTGTCCCTAACGCCTAGTAGTTGTTCTGGGTGTAAAAGGATCAATGTTCCACTGATGGATCAGACACAAAGCTGTAGATATTTTATCCCATTGACAATCAGTGCAGGTGACAGGATTAAACCTCCTTATCTCTGGATTGTTTGAACTTTACTCTCATTGTAAATATCAGGGCAGCTTATCTCTAGATTAGAGTGTTTGGCTTTATATTAACCTGTTTGCTGAGGCAGCTTCTACCTGGTTTCGCAGTATTACAATTAACTGTGGGTCTGTGAGTGTCCTGTGTCTGTCCCGTCTGGTTCACGTGCTGTGAGTATAATAGAACTGTATTACTTTAATCTCTGTCTTTCCAATTCCATGTATCTGTGTGTGATATTCCAATTCCCTGTATCTGTGTGTGATATTCCAATTCCGTGTATCTGTGTGTGATATTCCAATTCCGTGTATCTGTGTGTGATATTCCAATTCCCTGTATCTGTGTGTGATATTCCAATTCCCTGTATCTGTGTGATATTCTGATTCCGTGTATCTGTGTGTGATATTCCAATTCCGTGTATCTGTGTGTGATATTCCAATTCCCTGTATCTGTGTGTGATATTCCAATTCCGTGTATCTGTGTGTGATATTCCAATTCCCTGTATCTGTGTGTGATATTCCAATTCCGTGTATCTGTGTGTGATATTCCAATTCCCTGTATCTGTGTGTGTGATATTCCAATTCCCTGTATCTGTGTGTGTGATATTCCGATTCCCTGTATCTGTGTGTGATATTCCAATTCCCTGTATCTGTGGTGTGATATTCCAATTCCATGTATCGTGTTGTTTATATTCCAATTCCCTGATCTGTGTGTGATATTCCAATTCCCTGTATCTGTGTGTGATATTCCAATTCCCCGTATCTGTGTGTGATATTCCGATTCCCTGTACTGTTGTGAATTCCGATTCCGTGTATCTGTGTGTGATATTCCGATTCCGCGTATCTGTGTGATATTCCAATTCCGCGTATCTGTGTGTGATATTCCAATTCCGTGTATCTGTGTGTGATATTCCAATTCCGTGTATGTGTGTGTGATATTCCAATTCGTGGTATCTGTGTGTGATATTCCAATTCCATGTATCTGTGTGTGATATTCCAATTCCATGTATCTGTGTGTGATATCCAATCCCTGTATCTTGTGTGTGATATTCCAATTCCGTGTATCTGTGTGTGATATTCCAATTCCGTTATTTGTGTGATATCCAGTTCCGTGTTCTGTGTGTGTATTCCAATTCCCTGTATCTGTGTGTGATATTCCAATTCCGTGTATCTGTGTGTGATATTCCAATTCCATGTATCTGTGTGTGATATTCCAATTCCCAGTATCTGTGTGTGATATTCCAATTCCATGTATCTGTGTGTGATATTCCAATTCCCTGTATCTGTGTGTGATATTCCAATTCCTGTATCTGTGTGTGATATTCCAATTCCCTGTATCTGTGTGTGATATTCCAGTTCCATGTATCTGTGTGTGATATTCCAATTCCCTGTATCTGTGTGTGATATTCCAATTCCATGTATCTGTGTGTGATATTCCAATTCCCTGTATCTGTGTGTGATATTCCAATTCCCTGTACTTGTGTGTGATATTCCAATTCCCCGTATCTGTGTGTGATATTTCCAATTCCCTGTATCTGTGTGTGATATTCGGATTCCGTGTATCTGTGTGTGATATTCGATTCCCGTATCTGTGTGATATTCCATTCCGCTATCTTTGTGCTGATATTCCAATTCCCGTGTATCTGTGTGTGATATTCCAATTCCGTGTATGTGTGGTGTGATATTCCATTTCCGTGTATCTGTGTGTGATATTCCAATTCCATGTATCTCTGTGTGATATTCCAATTCCCTGTATGTGTGTGATATTCCAATTCCCTGTATCTGTGTGTGTATATTCCAATTCCGTGTATCTGTGTGTGGATATTCCAATTCCATGTATCTGTGTGTGATATTCCAATTCCGTGTATCTGTGTGTGAATATTCCAATTCCCTGTATCTTCTGTGTGTGATATTCCAATTCCGTGTATCTGTGTGTGATATTCCATTCCATGTATCTGTGTGTGATATCCAATTCCGTGTATCTGTGTGTGATATTCCAATTCCCTGTATCTTTGTGTGTGATATTCCATTCCTGTATCTGGTGTGTGATTCCAATTCCTGTATCTGTGTGTGATATTCCAATTCCCGTATCGTGTTTGATATTCCAATTCCCAGTTCAGTGTGTGATATTCCAATTCCATGTTCTGTGTGTGAATTCCAATTCCCTGTATCTGTGTGTGATATTCCAGTTCCTGTATCTGTGTGTGATTTCCAATTCCTGTATCTTAGTGTGTATATTCCAATTCCATGTATCTGTGTGTGTATCCAATTCCCTGTATCTGTGTGTGATATTCCAATTCCCGTATCTTGTGTGATATCAATTCCCTGTATCTGTGTGTGATATTCGGATTCCGTGTATCTGTGTGTGATATTCCGATTCCGCGTATCTGTGTGATATTCCAATTCCGCTTATCTGTGTGTGATATTCCAATTCCGTGTATCTTGTGTGATATTCCAATTCCGTGTATGTGTGTGTGATATTCCAATTCCGTGTATCTGTGTGTGATATTCCAATTCCATGTATCTCTGTGTGATATTCCAATTCCCTGTATCTGTGTGTGATATTCCAATTCCCTGTATCTGTGTGTGATATTCCAATTCCTCGTGTATCTGTGTGTGATATTCCAATTCCTGTATCTGTGTGTGATATTCCAATTCCGTGTATCTGTGTGTGATATTCCAATTCCCTGTATCTGTGTGTGATATTACCAATTCCGTGTATCTGTGTGTGATATTCACCAATTCCATGTATCTGTGTGTGATATTCCAATTCCGTGTATCTGTGTGTGATATTCCAATTCCCTGTATCTTTGTGTGATATTCCAATTCCGTGTATCTGTGTGTGATATTCCAATTCCATGTATCTGTGTGGATATTCCAATTCCCAGTAACAGTGTGTGATATTCCAATTCCCAGTACAGTGTGTGATATTCCAATTCCATGTATCTGTGTGTGATATTCCAATTCCCTGTATCTGTGTGTGATATTCCAATTCCCTGTTCTGTGTGTGATATTCCATCATGTCTGTGGTGATATTCCAATTCCCTGTATCTGTGTGTGATATTCCAATTCCCTGTATCTGTTTGTGATATTCCAATTCCTTCCTGTATCCGTGTGTGTGATATTCCAATTCCCTGTATCTGTTGTGTGATATTCCAATTCTCCGTATCTGTGTGTGATATTTCCAATTCCCCTGTATCTGTTGTGATATTCCGATTCCGTGTATCTGTGTGTTGATTTCCGATTCCTCCGTCGATATTCGTTGTGATATCTATCCGATTTCGCGTATCTGTGTGTGATATTCCAATTCCGTGTATCTGTGTGTGATATTCAATTCCGTTCTGTGGTGTATTTTCCAATTCGTGTATCGTGTTATATTTCCAATTCACATGTATCTGCGTGTGATCTTCCAATTCCCTGTATCTGTGTTGTGATATTCCAATCCCTGTATCTGTGTGTGATATTCCATTTCCGTGTATATCTGTGTGTGATATTCGCATTCCAGTATCTGTGTGATTTCCAATTCGTGTTAATCATTCCTGTGTGTGATATTCCAATTCCCGTAATCTGTGTGTGATATTCCAATTCGGTGTATCTGTGTGTGATATTCCAATTCCCTGTATCTGTGTGTGATATTCCAATTCCGTGTATCTGTGTGTGATATTCCGATTCCCTGTATCTGTGTGTGATATTCCGATTCCCTGTATCTGTGTGTGATATTCCAATTCCCTGTATCTGTGTGTGATATTCCAATTCCCTGTATCTGTGTGTGATATTCCGATTCCCTGTATCTGTGTGTGATATTCCAATTCCCTGTATCTGTTGTGATATTCCAGAATTCCCTGATCTGTGTGTGACTATCCATTGACCCTGTATCTGTGGATGTGATATTCCAATTCCCTGTATCCTGTGTGTGATATTCCAATTCCATTATCTGTGTGTGATACCAATTCCCTGTATCTGTGTGTGATATTCCAATTCCCTGTATCGTGTGTGTGATATTCCAATTCCCTTGTATCTGTGGTGATATTCCGATTCCTGTATCTGTGTGTGATTTCCGATTCCGTGTATCTGTGTGTGATATTCGATTCCGCTACTGTGGATTATTCCAATTCCGCGTATCTGTGTGTGGATATTCCAATTCCGGTTTATCTGTGTGTGATATTCCAATTCCGTGTATGTGTGGTGTGATATTCCAATTCCGTGTATCTGTGTGTGATATTCCAATTCCATGTATCTGTGTGTGATATTCCACTTCCCTGATCTGTGTGTGATATTCCAATCCCCTGTATCTGTGGTGGTGATATTCCAATTCCTTCTGTATCTTGTGTGATATTCCAATTCCGATGT
Organism: Hymenochirus boettgeri; assembly: GCA_019447015.1. Lineage (NCBI taxonomy): Eukaryota > Metazoa > Chordata > Amphibia > Anura > Pipidae > Hymenochirus > Hymenochirus boettgeri. The sequence goes on from CM033475.1 coordinate 235,398,943, forward strand.
ATCTGTGTGTGATATTCCAATTCCGTGTGATATTCCTGTGTGTGATATTCCAATCCCCTGTATCTGTGTGTGATTATTCCAATTCCGTGTATCTGTGTGTGGTATATCATTCCTTATCTTGTGAATCCATGTCGTATCTGTGTGTGGATATTCCAATTCCTGTATCTTTGTGTGATATCCAATTCCGGTATCTTTGTGTTGATTTCCAATTCCCTGTATCTGTGTGTGATATTCCAATTCCTGTATCTGTGTGTGATTTCCTTCCTGTATCTGTGTGTGATATTCCAATTCCCTGTATCTGGTGTGTATTTCCAATTCCTTATCTGTGTGTGATATTCCAATTCCTGTATCTGTGTGTGATATTCCAATTTCCCTGTATCTGTGTGTGGATATTCCAATTCCCTATCTGTGTGTGATATTCCATTCCCGTATCTGTGTGTGATATATTCGGATTCCTGTATCTGTGTGTGATATTCCGATCCGCGTAGCTGTTGATATTCCATTCCGCGTATCTGTGTGTGATATTCCAATTCCGTGTATCTGTGTGTTAGATTCCAATTCCGTGTATGTGTGTGTGATATTCCATCCGTGTATCTGTGTTTGATCTTCCATTCCATTTATCTTGTGTGATATTCCAATTCCCTGTATCTGTGTTGATATTCCAATCTCCCTGTAATCTGTGTGTGATATTCCAATTCCGGTATCTGTGTGTGATATTCCAATTCCTTATCTGTGTGTGATATTCCAATTCGTGTATCTTGGGTGATTTCCAATTCCGTGTATCTGTGTTGATATTCCAATTCCGTGTATCTGTCTGTGTGTGATATTCCAATTCCAGTGTATCTGTGTGTGATATTCCAATTCCGTGTATCTGTGTGTGATATTCCAATTCCCTGTATCTTTGTGTGATATTCCAATTCCGTATCTGTGGTATATTCCAATCCTGTATCTGTGTTTATTCATTCGGTTCTGTGTGATATTCCAATTCCCAGTATCAGTGTGTGATATTCCAATTCCATGTATCTGTGTGTGATATTCCAATTCCCTGTATCTGTGTGTGATATTCCAGTTCCATGTATCTGTGTGTGATATTCCAATTCCCTGTATCTGTGTGTGATATTCCATTCCATGTACTCTTTGTGAATTCATTCCCTGTATCTGTGTGTGATATTCCAATCCGTCCCCCGTATCTGTGTGTGATATTCCAATTCCCCTGTATCGTGTGTGATATCGATTCCTGTATCTGTGTGTGATATTCCGATTCCGTATCTGGGTGTGAATTTCCAATTCCGCGTATCTGTGTGTGATTTCCAATTCCGTGTATCTGTGTGTGATATTCCGAATTCCGTGTATGTGTGTGTTATATTCCAATTCCGTGTATCTGTGGTGATATTCCATTCCTGTATCTGTGTGTATTCCAATTCCCTGTATCTGTGTGTGATATTCCAATCCCTGTATCTGTGTGTGATATTCAAATTCCTGTATCTGTGTGATATTCCAATTCCTGTATCTGTGTGTGATATTCCAATTCCGTGTAGCTGTGTGTGATATTCCATTCCCTGGTACTGTGTGTGATATTCCAATTCCGTGTATCTGTGGTGATATTCAATTCCATGTATCTGGTGTGATATTCAATTCCGTGTATCGTTGTGATTTCCAATTCCCGTATCTTTGTGGATATTCCAATTCCGTGTCTGGTGTGATATTCCAATTCCATGTATCTGTGTGTAATTTCCACTCCCAGTATCATGTGTGATATTCCAATTCCCAGTATATGTGTGATATTCCAATTCCATGTATCTGTGTGTGATATTCCAATTCCCTGTACTCTTTGGGTGATATTCCAATTCCCTGTTCTGTGTGTGATATCCATTCCATGTATCTGTGTGTGATATTCCAATTCCCTGATCTGTGTGTGATATTCCAATTCCTGTATCTTGTTTGTGTGATATTCCAATTCCCGTATCTGTGTGTGATATTCCAATTCCCTGTACTCTGTTGTGGTGATATTCCAATTCCCCGTATCTGTGTGTGATATTCCAATTTCCCTGTATCTGTTTGTGATTTCCATTCCGTGTATCTTGTGTGATTTCCATTCCGCTGTATCTGTTGGATATTCCGATTCTTTGCGTATCTGTGGTGTGCATACCAGATAACTGCCCGGAAGTCAGCCGTGTGTCACTGCGGGGGGGTTAATAGTTGCGGCAATTCCTGGTTCAGACCGGCGGTGTAGTTGCAGGTATAATCGTGACTCGACAGGTGTCCAAGGATGCGAAAAAAAGAGGGGGGTCGTGGGTGATATTTAAGCCGACGCACGCCAGTCCGCGTAGAAAGATAGCACAGACCAGTCGGTACGTCCCTAGGGGCATATGTGACGTGCGTTCGCTACCCACGGTCATCAGACTATGGGGGGAAGGATCATGCGCGGAGTATCCAGGATATAACGCGACTGTGGGACGTTAGACATAGATACACAGGACGACCATTCGCTGCTAAAGCCACATCGGGGGGGTGGGGGTTACTGACCAGTTCGCGCAGGACTAAAGGCCCGGAACACAAGCGGCCGCAACTGTATCGGGTGGGTGTGGGATAATAAGACATGCCTTATCCGGACTTATCTGACGTGTGAAAGTCAACAAAGATCACCGTATCAGACGGGTGTTATGAAAAATAAATACACAAATTCAGTGATAAGCATGATGATATATGATTCCAGAGCCGAACGTAAGCAAAGGTGATAAGTGGACCACTAATCCCGTAGGAAGTAGATAATTCCGGACACAGGGGAAAAAAAACAGATAGGGGATTTCCAAATTAATACACACAATATAATACAAAAACTAGTGTAAATGGAATAAATATAAAGTCACAATGATTCGGTGTGTGATATTCCATTCCGTGTATCGGGTGAGAGTCCAAGGCCCCTGTAGCGGTGTGGTGAGATGGCCAATGCCGGGGGCGGTGGTGGGATAGCCCGGCCCGAGCGGGGGGGGAGATCCTTTCCGGGTAGCCGTGGGGTGAGAGGCCATGCCGGATCCGAGTGGGAGAGCCAATGCCGGGGATCGGGGAGTGCCAATGGCCCGGGAAATCTGTGTGTGATTTCCAAGGCGGTGGAAGCGGGGTGTGATAATTCCAATTCCCTGGAGCTGGTGGGGGATAATGCCAATTGGCCGGGGGATCTGTGGGGGGATAGGCGGCCATGTCTGGGGAGCGGTGGGGCGTAGGCCAAGTCCCTGTAGCTGGGTGGGAGATGCCAAGTCCTGTAGCGGGGGATATCCAAGGCAATGAGCGTGGTGATGGATCGGCCATTCCCAGATCGGGGTGAGATGCCAAGCCATGGTAGCGGTGGGTGAGAATGCCAGTCCCGGGGATCGGGGTGGGAGGCCAAATGCCCTGATCTGTGCTGGGAGAGTCCCAAGGCCATGGAGCTGTGAGGGTGGAGAGTCCAGTCGGGGACGAAACGGTCTGTCGTTCGGAGATCCGGTCAGTTGGGCAACGATCCCTGACTGAGCGGCTGTTTTGGCCCATACACGGGCCGATTATCGGACGAAACTAACGTTCATACACATTGTATGTCGCGGGTTGGGACCTGTGATCGCACTTGTGTACAAACCTTTAGAATGGGACATGATACAGTTAAGATTGCTGTTCGCAGGACCGATTGTGCGGTCACATAGGAAACCGCTCGATCGGCCGTGATTTACCAACGAACCTGTTGGTACAATTCGGACAAATGAGTGAGCGAGCTTGGCCATGGCCGGCCGCCCCACACCATAAGATAATTACAAGAGACAGATCCATGGCACTATTGGTCAGTTGGCTGGTGTGTGTACCCAGCCTAACAAATGAAAGCATTGTGTAGAATACTTTATACATCCAGCTATAGACACTACACTCCAGTGTTTTCTCCTGGGACTTGTGTCTGAGCTGCAGTTAGTGTAAAGGCTCGTACACACGTACAATTTTGGCACCGACCCACGACTGCTGACCACAACACATCTGCTCATTATAGAACATTCCCTTCTTTAGTCTCTACTTTGCTGGTGCTGCCACCCTGCTCCCTATTTATGTCTCATCTTTCTTTTATTCTCTAGCACTTTTTCACTTCCTTTGGAGCCCGCGATCGATCGTTTCTGCTGATTTTCCGACTCTGGCAAAATGCTCTTCTAGACAAGGTAAGTAGGCGTAGATCCACCTACAACAAATCTACCATAATGTGTCATTTATGTACATAAAACACGAGTTAACTAATTATTAATAATCCCCCCTTACTGTATAATTAACGTTTGCAACAGAACAAAGGCTCAGTGGGAAAACAAACACGGAAACAGTTGGATTTAACTCCAGACTTTGTATTGTGTGTGGGTGGGTGAGAGAAATTCTAATTCACTATTCAATGTCATAATAAAGCTGAATTATCCAATCCAGGGACAGAGGTTTGAATTACATGTGTGATCAGGCTGTGAGCAATTTAGTGCCCCCTTGTGGCTGTCAGTGATAATGAACATGTTAATAAAGAGATTTACATAGCTACATTGTTTGCTGTTAGCTCTGATAACTAAAGACATTTTTAATCTGTGACATAAGCAAACGTCCTTCCAGGCCTATTGTATTCAGTGAAAACGAATAGGAAATTAAACAACTTGCCGCCCAGAGCCCTACCAGGCGAACTAAACACAATTTTAATAAAAATATTCAGTCACAAGGAAGAATTAAAATAACTGCAATATCTTAACCACTTGGCCTTGTCTTTTGTATTTTTGATGATTTAATACATGGAAGATTATTCGCTTCTATCTCTGGAAGGGTCAGCGCTATAAAAACTTTATTTTATAGTAAAATTGTTAAAGGTTATCTCCACAACAAAATCTAAATAGTGTAGGGAGGCCTCTCCAACCCTAAACGCCAGGTTTATAAATTTAAAAAGTTCCCAGAAATAGACTTACCCACCTTCAGTCCCTCGGCCCGTGCCTCTATTGCTACTTCCGAGAGTGGCGTAGTAATAGAGACCTGACCGGCAGCCGCATTTGTGATTGGCTGAGAGACAGCCAATCACAGACTTGGCTGCTGGCTTCAAGAGATCCAAGGGGGGAGGTGAGAATGTACAGTTCTCCTTTAACAGTGACGATTGCCTCTATCTCCCTTTACCTTTTGATTAAATGAATGTTTGTTTTTTAGAGTTTAGTGGCCCTTTAAGCTGCGGTTTCCATTTTTCTTAAATACTTGCATCTCACGTGGTTAAAGGGCCACTAAACCCCAAAATGAGATCTATAGTTATATATAAGGTATTGTAACATATTCCTACCTCCCTATTTGCTGTCATTAAAGAGTTAATAGCGTTAGAAGTCTCACTACGTACTACGCGCTCTACCCAGGATGTGTTCCAACGATATGTTTATGGATAACAACACACACGGAAATAAACGTGATGGCGTCAAATAAACATATTGTTACAATGTTGTTACAGGTAAGGAGAAATCAATGATCGAATTGACCTCTGTGACAACTACATTGTAACAATTTTTTTCTTTGATGTGAAGGAGGCAGATTGAGAGCTGGCAGCCTAACCTCTAAAGTGCACTTACCATGTCACAATAAAAGCATAACGTGGGTGCGTAGCGCCTTATCTACAGACAGCGTATGTGAAAGATTTTACTGGTTAGCAGCCTGGAGGATGCAGCATCATGAAAGGCAATTCAACTTTTAAACCTGTAATCTCATTAATGGCAGCAAAATGGAAGGTAGGAGTACTTGCTCATACTTCCTATTTAATTATAGATTGAGGAGATGAAATAGTTGATTTCGTAGTCCTTTCCAGGAACAACATGGTGACAGGTGTGAGTGTTAAGCCAAGATTTCATTGTTTTGGTCTAGATTCTTATGAAGAACATTGAGAAGCCATCTCAGTTTGTACTAGTGACAAAAGGTCCATCACCGATCACTATCAGTTTCCAGTTTGTCTTGTCTGTCTCTCCAGATGTTTGAAAACGACAACTCCCAGCATTCCCTGGCTACAGCAGGGAGTTTGCAGTTCTCAAACATCTGAATGGCCGCAAGTTACACTGCCACCTGGTGGTGACCTAGGACTGGTATTTCTGGTGACAAAGCTTGATAGGGGGTACGGTTCATTGGATATTGGTTGATTTATCTGTATTGTGTTCTTTGCATTAGACTCTGTCCCCTCGGGAGCTTTGGCATATTGTTCACCAGTGTTATGGCACCGAACTTGGACTAACCAGTGAGGATGAAGATTATGTCTCACCTCGTGACCTGCTGAATGGCCTGGGGTGAGTCTAATAAAGACAGACGTTGTCATTGGACAGGGAATGGACATACTGTATGTGTCTATTCTAATGGGTCTATAAGAAGGGGGATGGTGTCTATTGTAATGGGTCTATAGGAAGGGGGATGGTGTCTATTGTAATGGGTCTATAGGAAGGGGGGTGGTGTCTATTGTAATGGGTCTATAGGAAGGGGGACGGTGTCTATTGTAATGGGTCTATAGGAAGGGGGATGGTGTCTATTGTAATGGGTCTATAGGAAGGGGGGTCTGTTCTGATCCGATTACACTAAACATCACATTTACCTTATAGTGGAAGTGAAGATTTCCCGGAGGTCACGGATCTGAGTGACACTTCCTCTCGCAGTGACACCAAACTCAATGTCAGTCTCCAGCTGCCGGCTGCGGATTCCTTCACCTCTCTGGCCAGCAGTGACAGCATGTTAAATGTAAGACTCCTACAGGTAACATCACATTTTACTACCCGCCAGACCCTGTAGCCAATAACGTTCCAAGTTTTTTGTTTCCATGGTAATAACATTGTTTTAAAGGGCAACAGACACAAAATAAGTTTTTACTTTGATTGAAGTTTAGTTTTTTGGTTAATGCTTCTTGACATGTCCGGCGTATATTACGGTTTCTTCGTAGTAACAATGGTTTATTTACAGCCGGTAGACGATGTGTCTATCCAGTCAGATGCCCCATCCGACTCTCAGCTGGAAGGTTCATCTAGCCAGACGGTGACCCCTCTATCGGAGATGGCCGGTTCTGGGCTGCTGGACTCTCTTCCTGCCCTGGATATTTTGCCCAGTGAAGAACTGCCCACTGACCCCAGCAATAACTCCACTCCCAGCTCTACACAGGATGATGGTAAGAGTTTATAAGGGGCGATGCCATTTAAGATACCAGCTAGCGATGGTCACACCAAATATGGCTCTTATAGGTCTCTGTAGAGATGATTGAAATGGACAAGGGTGCGTTCGTCTGACGGAGCCTTCACTGACGTTGGCTGCATGGTTTGAGTTCCAAGCCAAACTATTCCATTACGGCCCAGTTTGGCCTAATATAGGGAAACCTGTGGGCATCTGAACACAGACGTGTGTACAAGGCTTAAGGGGCAGTGCCTGATGTGAACGTATCTAAATAATTGTAAAGTGCCACAGAAGTTTTTTGGCGTGCTATAAATCCACAATAACAATAATAATAATAAATATATCTGTTGTGTTGAATTAGATCAACTGGACTTGAAATGTAGTTCTTGAAGACGTTTCGCTAGTCATCCGACTGGCTTTCTCAATTCAGAATGACTTGTACAAGAATCTGTGGCAATTATGTACCCTGGAAAATCCCAATTAGCATATCACAGCCAGGTGTTAAGGGCGTGATTGGATAGTGGCTAAGAGGTGTTATAGGAATGCTCAGGGTAAGGTGTTAAAACAGCATTGTACATGGCAGACAGTTGGTGTCGAACCCCCCCACCTCTATTTAGGCTTGGTTTCTTAATTTTCACATAAATGGCCTCCTTAACACCTCTCTTGAACCAGTCACGTTCATTTGCCAATATGTTAACATTACAATCTTCAAAGGTATGTCCTTTATCCTTAAGATGCAGGTACACGGCTGAGTCCTGACCCGAGGAATTGGCTCTTCTGTGCTGGGCCATACGTTGATGCAGTTGCTGTTTGGTCTCCCCCACATACAAATCAGTGCATTCTTCACTGCACTGCACTGCGTATATGATGTCGCTTTTCTTGTGTTTAGGTATTGGGTCTTTTGGATGTACCAATTGTTGTCCAGTTGATCTAATTGAATACAACAGATATACCATGACCTGGATGGATGAGAACCTTCACAAGAATAATAAATATACATCATTGCTGTTTATCAGTAAACTATAGGGATGAATAGCTGGACTTTAAATTTGAGTTTGCAACAGTAAGTTAAAGAAGTTAAACAGCTCCCCCTGCTGTCTATGTATTGCATAGCCATAGTATAATCTGCTGCTGTGTAGTAACTGAGATGAGCTAATGTATCCCACTGTAAAATATGCCACCAAGGAGTTCCATAACCATATAAAACCATCGCCTTGTATAAAATATAGACGGACTGTGACAGTACCACGTGACCATGTTATTACTTTATCATCGCCCTGTATATAATATAGAATATAGACGGACAGTGACAGTACCACGTGACCATGTTATTACTTTAACATCTCCCTGTATATAACTAAGAATATAGACGGACAGTGACGGTACCACGTGACCAGTTATTACTTTATCATCGCCCTGTATATAATATAGAATATAGACAGACAGTGACAGTACCGTGTGACCATGTTATTGACTTTATCATCATCCCTGTATATAATATTAATATAGATGGACAGTGACAGTACCACGTGACCATGTTATACTTTATCATCATCCCTGTATATAATATAGAATATAGACGGACAGTGACAGTACCACGTGACCATTATAACTTTATCACCGCCCTGTTATAAATATGATTATAGACGGAAGGGACAGTACATGTACCTGGTTTAATTATCACCGCCCTGTATAATCTAGAATATAGAGACAGTGACAGACGTGACATGTTATACTTATCACCGCCCTGTATATAATATGAATATAGACGGACGTGACAGTACCACGTGACCATGTTATATACCTTATCATCACCCTGTGTATAATATAGAATATAGACGGACAGGACAGTACACGTGACAGTTATTACTTATACACCCGGGAGAAGAAGAAGAAAAGACACACAGGGACACTGGACACATGACCAGTATATCATCATGTCCGACTATCTGCGATATAGACGGACAGTACAGTACCCTGACCATGTTATTACTTAACATCGCCCTGTATATAATATAGGAATATAGACGGACAGTGACAGACTCGTGACCATATTATTACTTTAACATCCCTTGTATATATATAGAATATAGATGGACAGTGACAGTACCACATGACCATGTTATACTTATCACTCGCCCTGTATATAATATAGAATATAGAAAGACAGTGACAGTACCACTGACCATGTTATATTACTTTCATCGTCACACCTGTCATCTAATATAGAATATAGACGGACAGGGAAGTACTAGTGACATGTTATAACTTTATCACCCCTGTATATACATATAGAATAGTAGCACAGTGACAGTACCACGTGACCATGGTTATTACTTTAACATCCCTGTATATAATATAGAATATAGACGGACGGGACAGTACCACGTGACCATGTTATTACTATCACACCCTGTGATAATATAGAATATAGACGACACTTGGTGGACAGTACCAACGTGACATGTTATAACTTATCTCATCCCATGTATATATATATAGAATTATAGACAGACAGGTGACAGTACACGTGACCATGTTTGACTTTACTTCATCATCTCCCTGATATAATATAGAATATAGACGGAACATAGTGACATACCGTGACCATGTTATTACTTTTCACACCCTGTATTAATATAGAATATAGACGACAGTGACCAGTACCACGTGACCATGTTTATTATCACCGCCCTGTATATAATATAGAATATAGACGACAGTGGACAGTACCTGACCATGTATTACTTTCATCCCCTTATATAATATAGAATATAGACGGACAGTGACGGTACCACGTGACCATGTTATTACTTTATCATCGCCCTGTATATAATATAGAATATAGACGGACAGTGACAGTACCATGTGGCCATGTTATTACTTTATCATCACCCTGTATATAATATAGAATATAGATGGACAGTGACAGTACCACGTGACCATGTTATTACTTTATCATCTCCCTGTATATAATATAGAATATAGACGGACAGTGACAGTACCACGTGACCATGTTATAACTTTATCACCGCCCTGTATAGAATATAGATTATAGACGGACAGTGACAGTACCATGTAACCATGTTATAACTTTATCACCGCCCTGTATAGAATGTAGAATATAGACGGACAGTGACAGTACCACGTGACCATGTTATAACTTTATCACCGCCCTGTATATAGTATAGAATATAGACGGACAGTGACAGTACCACGTGACCATGTTATTACTTTATCACCACCCTGTATATAATATAGAATATAGACGGACAGTGACAGTACCACGTGACCATGTTATATACTTTATCATCACCCTGTGTATAATATAGAATATAGACGGACAGTGACAGTACCACGTGACCATGTTATTACTTTATGATCACCCTGTATATAATATAGAATATAGACAGACAGTGACAGTACCACATGACCATGTTATTTACTTCATCATCACCCTCTATATAATATCGAACGCACAGGGACCGTAACACGTGACCATGTTATTACTTTAATCATCTCCCTGTATATTAATAGAGAATATAGACGGATAGTGACAGTCACCATGTGACCATGGTTATTATTTATCATCGCCCCTGTATATAATATAGAATATAGACGGACAGTGACAGTACCACGTGACCATGTTATTACTTTAACATCTCCCTGTATATAATATAGAATATAGACAGACAGTGACAATACCACGTGACCATGTTATTACTTTATCATCGCACTGTATATAATATAGAATATAGACGGACAGTGACAGTACCACGTGACCATGTTATTACTTTATCATATCCCCTGTAATAATATTTATAGAATATAGACGGACAGTTACAGTACCACGTGACCATGTTATTACTTTATCATCTCCCTGTATATAATATAGAATATAGACGGACAGTGACAGTACCACGTGACCATGTTATTACTTTAACATCGCCTTGTATATAATATAGAATATAGATGGACAGGGACAGTACCACGTGACCATGTTATTACTTTATCATCTCCCTGTATATAATATAGAATATAGACGGACAGTGACAGTACCACGTGACCATCACGTGACCATCTATAAACCTTTATCATACACGACGGGAACGTATAGTGACTAGTATATAATATAGACGACAGTGACAGTACGACGTGACCAATTTATAACTTTATCACTGCCCTGGTATATAATATAGAATATAGACAGACTAGTGACAGTACGTCCCGTGACCATGTTATACTTTATTCTCTCCCTGTATATAATATAGATATAGACGGGACAGTGGGACAGTACCACGTGACCAGTTTATATTTATACATCCCTGTATATAATATAGAATATAGACAGACATAGTGACAATACCACATGACCATGTATATACTTTATCATCCGCACTGTATATAATACTAGAATTATAGACGGACAGTGACATACCACGTGGACCATGTTATTACTTTACATTCCCCGATGTAATAATATAGAATATAGATGGACAGTGACAGTACCACGTGACCATGCTATTTTCTTTAACATCGCCTTGTAGTATAATAGAGAATATTAGACGGACAGTTACAGTACACAGTGAACCATTTTATTACTTTATTCAATCACCTGTAGTAATCCAATATAGAATATAGACGCACAGGGACCAGTACCACGTGACCATGTGATTACTTTCTAATCTCCCTGTCAATAATATAGAATATAGACGGACAGGTGACAGTACCACGTGACCATTGCTATTACTTTAACATCGCCTGTATATAATATATAGAATAAGACGGACAGTGACAGTACCCACGTGACCATGTTATTACTTTATCAACTCCCTGTATATAATATAGAATATGAGTGGACAGTGACAGACCACGTGACCAGCTTATTACTTAACATCGCCTGGTATATAATATAGAATATAGACGACAGTTACAGAGACCACGTGACCATTTATTACTTTTCTCACCCTGTATAATTATATAGAATATAGACGCACAGGACAGTACACGTTGACCATGTTATTACTTTAACACTCCATGTATATTAATATAGAATATAGACGGATAGTGACAGTACCATGTGACATGTTATTACTTTATCATCCGCCTGTATATAATATAGAATATAGACGGACACTGGACAGTACCACGTGACCATGTTGCTTCGTACTATACTAAATATAGACGGACACTGACAGCACCACGTGAACCATGTATTACTTTATCATCGCCCTGTATATAATATAGACGGACAGTGACAGTACCACGTGACCAGTTATTACTTTATATCGCCTGTATATAATATAGAATATAGACGGCAGTGACAGTACCATGTAACCATGTTATTTGTCTCTATTAGAAGTTGTTCTGGTCTAAAGACGCCTCCTCCACGGACCTCACGGGCAGATACATATCAACGCAGTGTATCACATCGCGCTGAGCGCCTGCAACACGCACTCACCAACGACGCTCAGGTTCATGGGCGGATTCATGGAACATGGAAATTCACAGGTAACGAAAGCAAATCTTCCATGACTTAACATTTTGTTACAGAGACAAGGGACACATCTCTGCTTTTACTATTTACTTCGGCCCATCACCAACTTCTTCTCTGATAGGGGTAACAGACGGGGTGGGCGGGGGAGGCGACCTGTCATATGCACCATGTTTGTTTAGCTCAACACTTGTAAGTACCAAATAGGAGGTAGGGCTGTCCATCTAGAAATTCTATTTTGCAGTTTTTAACTCTTAAAGGGGGTCTTCATACAGTGTCCTCGGATGTTATAGAATGATGTCTTTACTTCTCGGTTCTAAAGTTACAGGCTGTTTAACGTTACACTCAGGCAGTCGGGATAAACAATGAAGTGTGTGATAGTCACATGATGGTTGCTTGTAAGAAGCCCCAACCCCCAAAAAAACCTTTTTGATACTATTTAAAGACAGTTAAGCAGTAGGCTTACAACACTGAGCATGTCAGGTGCAGGGGCTGCCATAGGCACAATAAGTTTGGCTAGATTACAGCTATAAGCAATGATCCAGAGCTGGTTTTTAAAGGTTAGAAAATGTGTTCTTTTAATAAATGACAGGGTGGTTGGAGGACACAGTTACCCTTAAGGTCCATACACGTAAGATGCCGTGTACAGGCAGATTGAAATCTGTTGTTAGACATGGCAAGAGCATCCTTGTCCTGATTATCCCTCATAAGCTTGGGACACACCATGAAATCTTCCGTTCCAACTCACTGTTCCCACTAATAGTCCACACAATCGGCTATGGTTTTACAATGTGTCCGATTGGCATTCATCTGATCTGGATGAGCAAATGGTCGCGGCAAACCCATTGTTTAACTGATCCAGCGTGGATCGATAGATAACTGAAGTATCGGACAATCAGCCATACACAGTTTAGGGACAGCCCATCTGTTGCCCATACAAAGGTATAGTTAAGGGAGCCGATTACCGGGCGGATGGGACAATTACCATCTGAGTTGACTGTCAAGTGATGCGACGACAGTACTTTGTGCTGCCATCATTGTGCGCGGTCTTTCGTGTCCCCACCTCTACGCCACTGTTTATGGCCACTTTAGCTTAACAAGATATTAAGCTCTGTATAAGCAAGACAACTTATTGCGTTGTAATTGAAATAGACAGATTTCCTATATAAATGATTGTAATATCATTTTACATATCGTCTATATAAATGATGTCATATATCCTTCACATTATCACTATATAAAATGATGTTAATAATCCTTTACCACATCGTATATAAATGATATCATATACCTTTTACATTCATGCAGACACAAATATATATATAATGACCTGATTAATATGTAGTATAATTTATAATATATTAACTAGCGTCCACGTCTCTGTCTGATCTCCGGGCATTGTCTAGTCAGATATGTAACGTGATCCCGGGTCAAGGACGGAGTCGGGAAAACAGAACCCGCTTCTGAATTACAAATTCCCTCAAAAACCCACTACGGACCAAAATCAGCCCCCGCAATAGAAACACACAGAATAACACAAAGGCAAAGTGTTGATCTGGCAATCTCCGTCCGGGTGCCATCCACTACGATGTTA